>WNWK01007621.1:87500-90000 GCA_009830355.1 Cherax destructor | reverse complement strand
ACAGTGTGTAACAGAGCCTACCAGAGGTAATAATTTGCTCGATCTAGTCTTGTCAAATAAATAAACCCTCGTAAATAATCTGGAGATCACTGAAGAGCTTGACGCAAGTGATCACAAATCCATAACTTTTAATATTACCTGGGAGTACGAGAAAAAAGATAATACGTACAGTAAAAGTCCTCAATTTTGGTTCTGCCGATTATATTGGACTTAGGGAACACCTGTCTAATCTCGATTGGGGTAATCTAGCTAATGATTTTATTGACGATGATCATACTTATGATTACGAAGGGATCTGCGTTTATGATTTTTTTCTTAATAATGTACAACGTGCTCAGAGTACGTATATATATTTCCCAAAGAGAAATTAGGTCAAACAATAACGATCCCAAATGGGTTAACAGGAGGCTAAAGCATCTATTGGGGGAGAAAATGAGGAATTTTTAGGCGCATCAAAAGAGGAGATGTTAACCTTATTGACTAATATGTTCAGTTTAAAAGAGAAGTAAAAAAGGGGATTAGAAAAGCTAAACGCGACTATGAAATTATAGTTGCTAATGAATCAAAGACTAATCCAAAAGGGTTCTTTCAAGTGCATAGGACAAAGGTGAGGGAAAAAGTAGGACTTCTAAAAATTGGGAATGGACAGCTGACAGATAACGAACTGGAAATGTGTTCTCTATTTAATAATTATTTTTTGTCTTTACACAAGAAGACGTAAATGAGATTCCGGAAATTAACAATTAGTATTCAGTTCCTGCAGAATTCAAATTAACTAATATTACTGTCACGAAGGACATGGTCATAAAACAGATAGATAAACTGAAACAAAAGTCCCCGGGACCCGACGATTTGTTTTCCAGGGTACTTAAAGAATGCAAGATGGAACTTAGTCAGCCATTAACTAACGTGTTTAATGCATCCATCCTAACTGGTGTTGTGCCAGAGATGTGGAAGATAGCTAATGTAGTTTCTATATTCAAATCAGGGGATAAGTCCATTCCATCAAATTACCGTCCAACAAGCCTCACATCTATAGTAGGCAAATTATTAGAATCAATTATAGCTGATATTATTAGAAGTCACCTTGAAGAGCATAATTTGATTAATGAATCTCAGCATGGGTTCACGAGAGGTCGTTCCTGCCAGACAAATTTACTGACGTTCTTCAATAAAACATTTGAGGCAGTAGACAGTGATAAAGAATATATTGTTTATTTGGATTTCAGTAAAGCCTTCGATAGAGTACCTCACAAGAGACTCTTAAGAAAAGTGGCAGCTCATGGTATAGGAGGTAAAGTTCTAGCATGGATAGAGGCATGGCTCACTAGTGGCATTCCACAAGGATCAGTTTTAGGCCCATTGTTGTTCATAATTTATAATAATGACCTTGATGAAGGAATTACAAGTGACATGAGCAAATCTGCTCATGATACAAAAATAGGCCGTATGATTCATTCTGAGGAGGATAGCAGTGAACTCCAGGAGGATTTGGATAAATTAATGTCTTTGTATGAAAAGTGGCAAATGAAGTTCAATGTGGACAAGTGTAAAGTCCTAGTCCTTGGGAATGAAAATAACCCTCGAAGTTATAAATTAGGTGAAGTAGAGCTTGATCATACAGAATGTGAAAAAGACTTGGGAGTCATGGTAAGCAGAAATCTAAAGCCAAGACAGTAGTGCCTAAGTGTGCGCAATAAGGCTAACAAATTACTAGGATTTATTTCAAGAAATGTAAGTAACAGAAGTCCAAAAGTTATTTTACAGCTCTATACATCACTAGTGAGGCCTCATTTGTATTATGCAGCTCAGTTTTGGTCTCCTTACTACAGGATGGATATAGATTCATTGGATAACATACAGAGAAGAATGACCAAAATGATTTACTGTATAAGGAATCTCCCGTATGAAGATAGACTTAGAGCCTTGAATCTTCACTCTCTGGAGATATGTAGAATCAAGGGAGATATCATCGAAGTGTATAAGTTTATGATGGGCATAAACAAAGGTGATATTAATAAAGTACTGAGGATGTCGAACCAGCTAAGAACAAGAAATAACAGATTTAAGTTAGATAAATTTAGATTTAGAAAGGACATAGGTAAGTACTGGTTTTCGAACAGTTGTGGATGCGTGGAAGATTGTTCCACGCATCCTCTAGGGTGATAGAGGCTAGGACCTTGGGTGGCTTTAAAAAGAGATTGGACAAATATATAAGTGGGAGGGGCTGGGTTTGATTGGTGTCGTGGGTACGGGAGTAAATTAAGTAAAAGGACACAAATGCAACTAATGTGACATTTTATTGTGGCAACGTTTCGCTCTCCAGGAGCTTTCTCAAGCTCCTGGAGAGCGAAACGTTGTCACAATAAAATGTCACATTAGTTGCATTTGTGTCCTTTTACTTAACATATTGTCGGTAATTCTACCAATATTATTACACGGGAGTAAATTCTTCGGTAGCTTTGAGTAGTGGTTGTTTTGATAAGGACCTGCCTTGTAT
>WNWK01007621.1:65000-85000 GCA_009830355.1 Cherax destructor | reverse complement strand
GTTGAAACAGATTCCTAACAGTTTCAATGATATACGAAATAGTAACAACAGAAATAATACAAGCGATAATATTCATTACCATATGATAGTTGAATTTAAAGTTAACTGTAGTGAATAAATCACCGTAGCGTACAGTGTAATGTGTGTACCGTAAGGCTTAACAGACTGAATTGATTTAGTCAAATATTTAAGTGATTCTTATAATTTTAAGAGATACAGAGTATTCGATCAGCTCACATTTTTTAGTTTCACAGTGATCGTATTTATATTACTCATTATCTAGGCAAACCCCACCCTACTAATACGTCACTAATATAGACATATCAAAAGATTTCATTTAACAAAGGCAATAAGACAATTAATGCAGTAGAGTATAATTTTAACTAGGATGATGAAACACTCCGTGAATAATATGTTACGAATCTATTGAAAAAAAATTGCTACCTATGAAGGTATGAACAACAGACCTTGCCAATTTCTGTATCAGAATGAGCCGAAGGATCCTGCTGGTGGCCGCCATTGTGTCTTGAGCTGTTGAAGTGCCGCCGGAGAGAGTTGCTTCGTGTCCACTTCTTTTCAACACCACCATCAACCTGAATTTTTAAAAATAGGGGGTTATTAAACTTTGCACAATAATTTTATAACTTACAACAGTCTAAATTCATACAGTTGTGTATTAATTAGCAGAAAAAATGTTTTTAATTAATTTACTCCTTAATTTGTTACAATACTGGCTCACTGAATTTTTAACAACTCTGGCTTTTACTTATCAATCATTTGAATTTTTGAGGTACCATACGGTAAAAGCCATTCATTACTATGGTAATTCACCAAAGTGCCCAAAAATTTTTGCTGAAAATTTCCTTATTATTACTAGTCTAGGTTATATATCAAAATGACAACATAATCGTATTTTATATTCGCTTCCAGTAAATACAGTAGGTATATGCTGGCCTTAACTTACTCATTCTTTAAACAAATCAACTTATCATGTTACAAATGGTATATAATAATGACAGGCTGAAGAGTAAGACACATTATGCTCCAAGGGTGATGGACTGATTACATCAACTACCTCTCCACTTTGTGTCTGGTGAAGCTGCAGCTCAGGCAAAACATTTAATCGATAAAGATTCCTTGTGTTGTCCCAGGTGTCTTACTCCTCAACTTTTATCATTGTGGACTTTAATTAGTTCACTTAACTCATGGATCCTGCACTCACCACTTCTTTTTACCTTCCCACAAAACCAAACTCACCGCTAAATGTTCCAAGGACCTGCTAGTGGCTGCTGGAGGCTTGCCTGGATCTAGGCAAGCTGCCATAATCATGCTGAGTCTCTTGTCCTTCCTAAAGGACTGCCCTTGTAAATTTGAATCTCGACGGATTGTTACAAAATGTTGCAAGAGCAAACTGTTGTGCGCATCTACCATTTCTTCTACATTTGTAGGAGGATCATCACCCAAACAACTACTATTTATTGATGCACAATCCGAGTCACCAATGTTTGAGCGGTGACTACCCTTACGACAGCTCTCACACACTCCTGTATCCTCACAATCAACATAATGAAGTGGAGATTCAGACCTGATTTCTGGGGAATCAGAGTGATTTTCCTCTGTGCTGTCTGGGTCCAGAGTTTCGTCACTTGAAGAGAGGCCATCATGGATGGTTTCCCTTACCTCACAGATACTAGGTAGGTTATCCATATTCTTCTAATTTTCTTAATTACTGGAATTTCAAGTACCGTAGTAAGTACAGTATAACTACAATATATAAAAATGTTTTTCATTGCTTCACTGTCCAAAGTTGGCCTTCGAAACTTTCATATCATAAAGTATCTAAAATTATTAATTTAATGAAGAGAAGTGCATCAACCGTAGCTTTCAGTTGCATCCATTACATTTCCTCTGTTAATACAATATTAACCAATGTACAACATTGCATTGCAGTAGTAAAGGACACTAAATTATTATTAAACTTGTAAATCCTGAACAATATTGTATCAGGTTACAGGGAAATGATACATTATACTGCACTGTGCATCATTGTGAAATAAATACAGAATTCTGTAGTTTACATTTTTTTAAATACATCCATTTTCCAAACAAATTTATTGTCATACAAGAGTTGATGAAAATACTGTATATCCACTGACGGAATACATAGAAAATGTACCCCCATGCAAGGGCTCTAATGTAAATTTAATCCTTCCGAAATTTCATAAAATTAATACAATGTAACAAGAGTCAAAACAGCAGCCAAAAAAAAAAAAATACAAGGCGCAGGATACAAGAAAAAAATCTATTAAAAGCGGAAACTTAAATAGGTAACTTAGCAGTGGTTTGAAAGAACAAACCATCCATGATGTGCCCAGTTCATGCAAAATTCCTTGCAAAGTCTGTACTCACATGAGACAGAGGTAAAAATCACTAGAGCAACTAAGAACAAGAGGTCTGTTAGATACATGACAGTTCAGCAATTTTCCAGCATGGTAATAACCATAACTATAATAACTGGGAAGCTACTTCCATGATACAATACACAACAAATTGTCTACTTTATACGAATGCAAAATCCTTGAGCTGGACATGACTGCTAAAAGCTCGATTCCATCATCTATCTCAAAAAGCCACTGGAAACCTAATGCTATAACTGCCCTTTCCTTAAAGCCATCTGTTACTGTGCCTGCCTCTGTATAGAACCATCTTTTGCACCTTTTTTTTTTTAGTCCACTCTATGCTCTTCATCCCTCGCTCGCTGCTTTACTTTGTTCCTACTCTTATTTTTATGCCCAATTCTTGCTTTTGTCCTCCTCATTATCCTTATCCTCCTACTTTAACGCCTAATCCCTATAGCCAATTTTATATTTAATCTCTATCCCTATCGCCAGCTTTTTTCTTTAATTCCCATCCCTATCACATGGCTTTTTCTTTAACCTCTCTGTGGTCCAAGACTATATTCAACTTACTACCAGCAGATATCCCCAAAAAATAATGCCGGAAAAAGTGTACAGGTTCTCAAGAGGTGAAGAGATTACTACCTCCACCAAATCAACCAGGCTGTGATGGATAAGTGGGGCCAGCAACAGCCTGGTTAAACAGGTAATCAACAGAGAAGTCTGGCTCCAGGCTGGTCTTCGAAGATAGAAAGACTCTCAAAACCAGTTACAGGTAAAGTTCACATTGCGAACTTCCTCTCCCTGAGCCGGATTTTGACATGATGAGGCCCTAAACTATGTCAAGCTTAATTAGTTCTATACCAAACATTCAAATTTATTATTCAATGAATATTGGCAAATTTTTACCATTTATTTTTTTCGTAGTTTATGCCTAAAATCTGCAAAAGATTTCATTGTATCAGTACAACAGAATGACTTATTATTACTGTGGAAGTTACCTCAAACATTTGCACTGGAGATCGTTGAATGCATTTTAGCTAGTTTTTTCTGAATATGGCGTTGCATTAGTCTTGCCTGAGACAAAGTGCATGGTCGTGTTAACAATCATTTCTACAACGTCAAGTGGATTACAGATTACTGTAAGGTATATTTGCTGAGTCAAACGTAATTACAATCTTCTGGGCAAAAGCCCAGTATTCTCTGCAGACGGACAAACATTATCATGATTATTTCCCCGAAATCTTTTCAGAAAGAGGTAAAAAAAAATTACATCATAATTGTGACAGGCCAAAGCATACTACAATTTCCCTTACACATATACTAACGAAATGTATCTATTATGAAAACACACTAACTAAAAGTAACACATTAACAACAAATATCAGGGTCACAAAACAGTAATAGCTAAGAAACTCAGGACAAAGCTAATGAACAGTCAACAGCACAAACGAATTACATACAAGCTGCAAAACTCACGAGGTTTTCGTATTGTCTTGCACAAGCCATCGACAAGCCCAAGCCCTATGTAAACTGTACCTTCTCGTCGTCTGATGAGGTCACTTGCTCCTCGTCCTTGCTTGTACTCTTTGAAGAACTTGAGATAAAACGTTTTCTTGATCTTCCTTTACGGAACTTCGAGGTTTTAGATGACGATGCCATGGATGAATTCATATTGGAAGACCGTGGCGAAGGGCTGGGAGACTTTTGCTTGAGGGCGCGGTCGTGAGGTAGCCTCTTCAGTCCAGGAATCACGTTTCGCGTTTTAGTGTCAGCAGCCGCCTTTTTGGTCGGTCTTGTGGTCCCGAGCCTCTTGAACATGAGAGACTCCCCTCCATCTGTGTTGACCCCGAAAAACGCTTTGAGAGACGTGACACTGCTCATGAAAGTACTACTCGAGCAAGGATCACTTTTTCTCTTCGATTCTGATATTTCCACCATGCTCTCGGGCCGGTTTCCGCTATTCCTCTTAAAAGATTCACCGCCTCTTCTTTTGATTATTCCTTCCAGATCATTGTGTTCCAGTGAGGTGAATGATCTCACGAGGACATGCCGATTAGGCAAATCTTCTGCATGCATGGCACACCTGATGGGTGTAGCTACCAGCATGCCTGACCTGCCGGCATGCTCCATCAGAAATGCTGAGGAACCCGGTTGTGTTTCTTTGGTATTCTTCTCAGAGATCTTGGGCGCTGATTTCTTATGTCGCAACATTGTGTACACCTAAAAGTTCGTGGTGTCAACAATTAGTAATAAACACATGCAAATAATTCTGAAACTGCGACATTTTTAATTACATTATAGACCAAGCTTTGTTATAAGGGTTCTCGCTCAAAGAAAAGCCCACGACGACGACCTACAACTGATGGAAGGATGGCACATGAACCAACATATAATAAGTGCTACATTAGGAGTCATACGGAATTAACCGGTCACGTCTTATCTCGTTTAAATTTACATAAGCCTTCAGTACAAATCACTAATGAAGAGGCATAACAAGGAATATGAGTAGGGAGGTAAGGGAGGGGGGTGCTTGGGAAGGATGTTTATGACAAATCACAGTAAAGCAGTTTGCACATGCTCACTCTGGACGGTGTGGGTATCTCTTAATCATTGTAGTACACACCATGTGTAATACAGCAAACGCTAATCACTAGTCCTCAGTGCTGTTTCACAGGGGTTTAAAGTTTTTTTAATATATTGACAATAATGACCTGCATGCCAACCTGATCAGTCAGCTTCCACACACCGGCTTGGCTAAATGGGAATGATTTTAAGGATTTTCTTCATATTTTCTATTATATCCACATTAAACACTTGCATATTGTCTGAACAAGTTTCTGTATAATTGGATAAAAAAAAATTGCAGGAGGTGCACGATCAGCCGAGACGTAATGAGTCTGTAGGTCTGCGTGCAGCAACAGCCTCGTTAATCAGGCGGTCATCAGGAAAGCCTGGTCTCTCACCGAACTGTGAGAAAAGAACTATGGGAACAGATCACTATTACAACGTGCGAACCGCCAGCAAAAAACTCACAAGAGTGGTATTATTACTACAGCTGTGTTCCCACCTTTCACTACAACCACGGTGTTGCTATGTGCTTCAATTATTCCACTTGTCAGCAGTTGGTAATGTCAACACTAGGAAACACACGCTTGCACCACACCACACAACTCATGACTAATATGACACTCCGGGACCAGTCCTACACCCACACCAAGACCAGCCGTACATTCACAAGACCAACCCTACATCCACACCAAGGCCAGCCTTCATCCACACACCAGGACCACACTACACCCACACACCAGGACCACACTACACCCACACACCAGGACCACACCTACACACCAGGACCACACCTACACCCACACACCAGGACCACACTACACCCACACACCAGGACCACACCTACACACCAGGACCACACCTACACCCACACACCAGGACCACACTACACCCACACACCAGGACCACACCTACACACCAGGACCACACTACACCCACATACCAGGACCACACTACACCCACACACCAGGACCACACTACACCCACACACCAGGACCACACTACACCCACACACCAGGACCACACTACACCCACACCAGGACCACACTACACCCACACACCAGGACCACACTACACCCACACACCAGGACCACACTACACACACACCAGGACCACACTACACCCACACACCAGGACCACACTACACTCACACACCAGGACCACACTACACCCACACACCAGGACCACACTACACCCACACACCAGGACCACACTACACCCACACACCAGGACAACACCACACCCACACACCAGGACCAGATCTACATACACGCACTAGGACCAGCCCTACATGCACACACCATAACCATCCACGTGTACACACTGGGACTACCCCCCCTACACAAATACACACATTTATAACAATAACTAAAAAAAATCACAGTACAAGGGTCGTCAAGAGGCTGGATGTTGACTTGGCGGAGCTAGTTCGGTAACAAAATAGTCAAAAATTTTGAGTACAACTTTCAGAGGGTTGAGAATACCAATTTTTTTTTTTATACATGTCAAGTGTTTGACAACATTCACCATAAATTAAAATTAAAGATCAAATCCTATTCCTGATGTGAATATTCCTGCGCCAAGCACCATTAGTGTTAGCAGACATCCCCGTGGGAAAGAGTGATGTCACCGGGTATGACAGGGATGGGAGGAAATTAAAGTAGCAGCAGGTTGGCGGGGTGGCTGTACCACTGCCAGAGTGATATTACAAGTCTGCACCGTGTTTTGCTAAAAGGTAACAGGCACAGCTCTCCCCCCACCACACACACACACAGTGTACAACAACGCTCCCGCGGTACGTCCACCACTCGCAAAAAACGCCACGCAACGCTGAGATATAATTTATCTTATCCAGATTATTTTATCAAGGGGCGTGTTTTCGAACTTATGTGTAGACCAAGATGTACATCCTTGGAGGAAGTCGCGTAGTACTGGAGGCACAGGAAGTGATAAGTGTCCTGCTGCTGCAGCTGCTACTGAAACCGCTGTTGCTGGAATTATTGCTGTGCTGAAGCTGTTGTTATTGCTGCTGTTCCCCCCGCTGGAGGTGTTGGTGCTCGAGCATCTGGTGTAGTGGGCTTATTATTGCGTAAGCAGGAGGACCTGTATATAAACGACAGCAGCAGTAGATGAAGACAAGGAACAGCCTCTTAGTGGCTCGTCAGGTGGCAGCAGTGCCAGGAGCAGGTCTGGGCCACAGGTAGAGGCAACACAGGTGAGTGCCACCAGGTGAAGTAGTCGAGCTGTCACTGGTGACTCCTGGTGAACCAGGGATCACTAGAACAGCAGCTGACACTCTTTTATTATCACAGTATTTCCTCTCCAGTCTGGGATTTCCCGTCACTTATCGTCTTCACGCAGACAACGCACTCCTCAAGATTTCGTTTAAATGACTTTAAGAAACATATTTGCTATAGCTACAATAACAATGTTTTCATTTACCAGAGAGGCAACAAGCCAAAGGAGATGACAACGACGCATTAAACAACTTAGGCCTTTATTATAGCAACGTTTCGCTAAAGAAAAGTTTTATTGAGTTATAACTTGATAGAACTCCCATCGAGAGAAAAAATATAACAAAAGGTTAAGGTGTTTTATGCGTCTTCGTCATCTTGACTTTTAACTCTTGCAGTCATCATCAATGAGGTCCTCCTCCCACCACCACCACCGCCACTGCCGCAGCAACAACAACAATCGTCAAGTTCTCTGCTATAATCCACTTTCAGTGCTACTTGAGAACCGTCAGTACGTGTAAAAAAGAAACGATGCGAAATATCAAGTGTAGGCCTAGCCCCTGGCCGAGAGGGACCTGGAGGGAGGTGCTCGGGGCTGAGCACCTGCAAAAACCTATGTTGGCACTTGAAGACCTGGTGCTCTGAGGAGCACCTGGAGGGGAGTGCCGACAAGACGCTAGAGTAGCACCTGGAGTGCAGCACACACGAAAGGCTAGGGTAGCTCCAGGAGGGTAGGTGCTCTGGGAGCACCCACCAGCCGCCGCGAGACGCCAGCCTACACTCCCTCGCCTCACACAAGACATCGACCTTCATATCACCACTTATCTCTGCTTACTGCCTCGCTCTTATCTCTCTGCTGAGTTACCAAGGCTCACACACCACATACCTCAAAACAACACTTCTAGCCACCATCTGCCTCTATTCTGCTTCACAACACACTACTTCCACACTGCTCGCCTCCACATAACATACCTCCACACACACACCCTCCACACTGCTTACCTCCTCCCACACACACACACACACACACACACACACACACACACACACACACACACACTGTACACCATGTATGTCAGGCACCTGGTCAAGCACGTCAAGAAATTAGAGAAAGTGCAAAGGTTTGCAACAAGACTAGTCCCAGAGCTGAGGGGTATGTCCTACGAGGAGAAATTAAGGAAACTCAATCTGACGACACTGGAGGATAGGAGAGACAGAGGCGGAAATGATAACGACATACAAAATTCCGAGAGGAATTGACAAGGTGGATAGAGACAGAATGTTTCAGAGATGGGACACATCAAATGAAAGTTAAAAACTCAGATGAGTCACAGAGATGTTAGGAAGTATTTCTTCAGTCACAGAGTTGTCAGGAAGTGGAACGATCTAGAGCGTGATGTAGTGGAGGCAGGATCCATACATACCATTAAGAAGTACAATAAAGCTCATGGAGCAGGGAGTGGACCTAGTGGCAACCAACGAAGAGGCAGGGCCTGGAGCTGTGACCGATCCCTGCCCCCAAAACACATAGTTTGAGTTACAGTAGGAGGTGCAGAGCGTGCACCCTGCAACCACTACACACACACAACAACAACAACAAGCCTAGTGTCTATTGACAAGTGCAACTGACAACTAGTAACATCACCTCCAAACCACCCGCCTCTGCACAATAAAAAAAAATGCTACTAAGAGTATTAAGAAATGGGACCAAAAGGTATGACTCGATCCCTGGAAACACAACTCCATGAATATACTCACTTCTGCACCACCCTCTCACACTGAGGTCCGGGGTTCGAATCTCCTCCGGTACGGCTGGAAAGTATTAGGGACGTGTTTCCATAAGACACCTGCTGTCCCTGTCCCTGTTCACCCATCAGTTTAAAATGGGCACCTGGGTGTTAGTCGACTGGTATGGGTCGCATCCTGGGACAAAACTAACCTAATTTGCCCGAAATGCTCAGCATAACAAGGGGCTTTCTATATAGTAGTATGTCATTGATGTCAGCTATGGACTGTATACATTGTACATGTACTTGTAGTAAATAAAGATATTATTATTATTATTATCACACCTACCTGTCACACCACTTCCATACTACACCCACCTCCCACACCACTTCCATACTACACCCACCTCCCACACCACTTCCATACTACACCCACCTCCCACACCACTTCCATACTACACCCACCTCCCACACCACTTCCATACTACACCCACCTCCCACACCACTTCCATACTACACCCACCTCCCACACCACTTCCATACTACACCCACCTCCCACACCACTTCCATACTACACCCACCTCCCACACCACTTCCATACTACACCCACCTCCCACACCACTTCCATACTACACCCACCTCCCACACCACTTCCATACTACACCCACCTCCCACACCACTTCCATACTACACCCACCTCCCACACCACTTCCATACTACACCCACCTCCCACACCACTTCCATACTACACCCACCTCCCACACCACTTCCATACTACACCCACCTCCCACACCACTTCCATACTACACCCACCTCCCACACCACTTCCATACTACACCCACCTCCCACACCACCCTTCTTTCCAAACGTGTCTTTTCTATTCTTGGACAAAATTGCATTTTTAATACCAAGTAACTGAATCAATAAATCCAAAAGCTTGCACGACATTTTACTGATCTGAAATCATTACACATTTGAATATAAAATTTTACACTAAATGCAAACTATTGGAACATAAAACTCGTATTTATTATAAAAGTCACAGCTACAAAAGCGTCTTCTTACCTACCTGGTGTCTACCTGGACATGGTTTCGAGATGACTCCCGCGGTCGAGTCTTAGACCAGGCCCTCTGGTTAACACAACTCACATCACCTTATCAGCAATGGTTTGCAGAGCTTTGTCAAGTTTTCTCTTGAAGACGAAGCTTTGTTGGTAATTTCGTTTATTCATTAGTATACTTATTACACCCTGACTGTGTCTCCCGCTCTTTTTAAACATTGTAATCGACAACACTTAAATTAACAACAGTGTTAATTCTTAAATAACCCTTAACCCTATAACGTTGATTGTTACTGCTAGCACAACCGTGTACTTTGCTCCAGGCCAACACTTATCAAACTGGGTATTCATAAAAAATAGCAGCAAAAAATATCAGAGATCTTAAATATTTTTAAAGCTGGTGTCTAGACATAGTCATCTTTACCTGTGAGCGGTTTCTACTATCGGCCTGGACTAAGACCAGACCTCCCTGGTGACAGTCTGATCAACCAGACTCTGTTTTGCTGGCTTGCTTGCCAACATGTTCATTACACCCTCTTGATATGCCACTTAATAATAATAATAATTATATTATTATAAAGAATAATAAGAAAAAATCTGAACCCCGGAAAAGATAATGAATAAAACAAGGTAAAACCTAAACAAGCACAAGCACAAACATTGAATCGCAAAGAATAAACCCCACGATATAAATTAGAACAAGTGACAAGAAACTCAAACATGTCGGTCTAGGACGGGCTGGAACGTCGTCTAGTTTCATGTACAATTAGTGATTTACTAGAGTTTTTGAATCACCTTGGTGATGGAGGAAGGATCAGCTGCAAGTATCATGTTGCTGTCACAGTGACACTACACTTGTGTACAACACGGCAAGTTTCAATACCACCAAAGTTAAAGCTAGACTAATTTAAGGCCGTCATAGCACAGTTGTCAGCTGACGTTGCTAACCATCTTGTTCACCCCTGCCGACTTTACAACTCACCTCCACACACCTATATATTTCCCTGTTTTTATGTCTGCATTATATTGATTAAGCCTTCAAGTGGGCGAAACGTTTCCACAATAAAGTCACCTCTCACCTTGAATGAGTCTCTTATACATTTGTTGGCATTAAATACCTGCTTCTTAACATTGCTCCTATATCCTTATCCCCTCAAGGGAAGTTCCTTGACGCTGGTGAGGGGCTCTTGATCTAGGAAATTATATCTGTGCTCCGGTTCCCTGAATTGAGCCTGAATACCTTCCATATCCCCCCCCCCACATGCGCTGTATAATCCTACGGGTTTAGCGCTCCCCATGATTATAATTATGTATGTAAATAATAATAATCCTATATCCTTATAAATATAAAACACATATAACATTGCCACTACAGTCCATCAATCTTGATGGACTGAACACATCGACTCCAAGCTGAGGGACTGATTACCCCAAACTTCTCATCTTCCATCTTTTTCTGCATGTGACTGAAGAAACCACTGGTTGGCGAAACTTTTCCAGAATGGAGATACCCAAATGTTGAACAAGTGTCTCATTTATCAACTACAGGTACGCTTCTTGTATCAGCGTACAGATACAAGAAGCAATTTCCAAAACCACTTAAGGTATCAGCATGGAGACAAAAGAAGCACTTTCCAACACCACTTAAGTAAGGTATCAGCGTGCAAATACAAGGACCACTTTCCAATACCACTTAAGCATGGTATCAATGTGCAGACATAAGTACCACTTCAACACAACTTAATTCAAGAACCCAGATCACTGAGCCAGAGTGAAATACAATACCAAACAATAAAATAAATAAGTGATAGCCCCGTCCTAAGTCAGACACCAACACCACCACCACAGGTACGTACACCGAGAGATGTATATACAGCAATGGCGTGCAGAGGTCTGGTGATGCCCAGGGCCGACTCCTTGATTGTATGCCCCCAAGACTCCTTGATTGTATGCCCCCAAGACTCCTTGATTGTATGCCCCCAAGACTCCTTGATTGTATGCCCCCAAGACTCCTTGATTGTATGCCCCCAAGACTCCTTGATTGTATGCCCCCAAGACTCCTTGATTGTATGCCCCCAAGACTCCTTGATTGTATGCCGCAAATCACTATCTTATTTCCCTCTCTAATTGGATGCCCGGGGCCACCGCCCCTTCGGCCCCCCCTCTGCACGCCACTGTCTTTGGGGCATACAATCAAGGAGTTGGCCCCGGGCATCACCAGAACCTCTGCACGCCACCACCTGTGGTGGTGGTGAGAAATGTACACCTCTCGAACAGGATAATAAACACCAGACAGCACGGATTCCGGGAAGGCAAATCCTGTGTAACAAACCTCCTAGAGTTCTATGATAAAGTAACAGAGGTAAGGCAGGAGAGAGAAGGGTGGGTTGATTGCATTTTCCTGGACTGCAGGAAGGCCTTCGACACAGTTCCTCACATGAGATTAGTAAAGAAGTTGGAAGAACAAGCAGGTATAACAGGAAGGGCACTGGAATGGATCAGGGAATACCTCAAAGGGAGGCAGCAACGGGTCATGGTGCGTGGTGAGGTATCACAGTGGGCGCCTGTGACGAGCGGTGTACCGCAGGGGTCAGTCCTAGGACCAGTGTTATTCCTGGTATATGTAAATGACATGACGGACGGGATAGACTCAGAAGTGTCTCTATTCGCGGATGATGTGAAAATAATGAGGAGAATCACATCGGAAGAGGACCAGGCAGGGCTGCAAACAGACCTGGACAAGCTCGACATCTGGTCTAGCAATTGGCTTCTTGAATTCAATCCCTCCAAATGCAAAGTCATGAGGATCGGAGAAGGGCAAAGAAGACCGCTGTCAGAGTACAAGCTAGGCGGACAAAGGCTACAAACCTCGGCAAAGGAGAAAGACCTTGGAGTGAGTATAACGCCAAGCACGTCTCCGGAGGCACACATCAACCAGATAACTGCGGCAGCATATGGGCGACTGGCAAACCTAAGATTAGCGTTCCGTTACCTTAACAAGGAATCGTTCAAGACACTGTATACCGTGTACGTCAGGCCCATACTAGAATATGCAGCACCAGTCTGGAACCCACACCTGGTCAAGCACGTAAAGAAACTAGAGAAAGTGCAAAGGTTTGCGACAAGGTTAGTTCCACAACTCAGGGGTCTGTCTTATGAAGAAAAATTGAGGGAAATAGGACTAACAACACTGGAGGAAAGAAGGGTCAGAGGAGACATGATAACGACATACAAAATACTGCGGGGAATTGACAAGGTAGATAGTGACAGGATGTTTCAGAGAGGGAACACAGAAACAAGGGGACACAACTGGAAGCTGAAGACTCAGATGAGTCAAAGGGATGTTAGGAAGCATTTCTTCAGCCACAGAGTAGTCAGGAAGTGGAATAGTCTAGAGAAAGATATAGTGGAGGCAGGAACCATACATAGTTTTAAGACAAGGTATGATAAAGCTCATGGAGCAGGGAGAGCAGAGACCCAGTAGCAGACAGCGAAGAGGCGGGGCCAGGAGCTGAGTCTCGACCCCTGCAACTACAATTAGGTGAGTACACCTAAGTGTATATACACCTCTCGGCGTATATAAAATACACCTCTTGAGTGTATCTACCCTGAGAGACAAAGTACATATCTTGGTGTATATACTACGCTCAGAGAGCCGCCATCTTTTCTGGCGGAATTAGATGAAACGGCTGACACAAGAAGCTGTTTATTGCGCATCGTCAGTCAACCAGTGAATCAAGATGAAGATAATAACACTGTGGGTAACACAGCAGCCAAGAAGTGAGGTCACCTGCAGAGGGTGAGGTCTCAGGTGATGGCTCTATCGGTGTTAGGTACGACCAACTTTGTAAAACCTCCGAGATGAGAAAAGACCCCAAGTATAACCTAACAAGGACGGCATGGGTTAGAGAACTACACACACACAAATAAAGGTTAAGAGAAGGGGGGGGAGACCCAAGGGCTGGAGATCAACCCCTGTAAAAACAAGTAGGTGAGTACACAAAAACAACACCCACACCTCCCTCCGGTTAACCCTCCCCACCAAACCAAGCACATCTCCCCGCTCAGTCACCTCCCCGGCTACCCTGCCTCAGTCACCTCCCCTTGGCTCAGTGCCAAGTGACAATATTAGCATCATTCATTAATATCATCAGTGTGTTTGCTTCATGCACCTCACTCTCTTTCTCTCCATTCCCTACTACCGTCCCACTCTTTCATAAATCTCTCAGTCTAGACTGCTGAGTCTGCCCAGATTATTTTATATGACAGAAAACGTTATAAGTTATAGTGACCAGTAAAGCACAGTGTGTATAGGCAAAGGTCACGACAGCCAGAACAAAAAAGACGGGGTGGATAATGAGAACTTCCAAAACCAGGAAATAGTGCCAGTGGTAAACCTATTCAAATCATTTGTGCTTTCTCAGAGTACTGTTCAGCGATGAAAGCTCCGTTCAGAACAGGAGAGATATCAGCACTGGAACAGATAGATTATTTACGTCCTTCATAGAGCCATTTAAATTAATGGGAATGCCTCAAAGTCATAAATATATACTCGCAGCAGCGGAGGCTAGAGAAATACATGCTAACACGTGGAAGATACTTAAGGGAAAATGTACAATAAACCCAGTGAAAAACAAAGGCGCAATAAGCACAAAAAGAGAACACTGTATCAACATCCATGGTTCCAGATTATCTAACATCTTACGATGCTAAAAATATCTAGCATAGACAGGACTCGCAGCAATGGTTTTAAGCTGGAAAAATTCAGATTCAGGAAGGATATAGGAAAGCACTGGTTTGGTAATAGAGTTGTGGATGAGTGGAACAAACTCCCGAGTACCGTCATAGAAGCTAAGACGTTGTGTAGTTTTAAAAATAGGTTAGATAAATACATGAGTGGGTGTGGGTGGGTGTGAGTTGGACCTGACTAGCTTGTGCTACTAGGTCAGATGCCGTGCTCCTCCCTTAATTAAGTAAATGTGACTGACCTGACTAGGTTAAGGCATTTTGCTTAAGCCGGTGGGAGAATTGGACCTGCCTCGCATGGGCCAGTAGGCCTGCTGCAGTGTTCCTTCTTTCTTATGTTCTTATAAGTCTTGAAGAGGGAAACTCGACAAGTACCTCCCCCAAATGCCGGATCAAAAAAGTTCTGATGGATATGTGGGCCAGTGGGCCACCATCATTAACAGCCTAAATGACCAGGTAAGCACCAGACAATCCTGGACCAGGACCGGGCTGCGAGAGCAAAAAAAAAACTCGAACTTCATCAAAGGGGGTGGGTGGGTATAGCTAACATGCATGCCGAATAAGCAGTCAAGATTTTACGTAATAAATCTTCGAAAATCAATCTGAACATAACAAAAAATATACCACTGATTGTAAGTAATATTAAATAAATTTAAAATGGTGTATGATATATTTAGTATAATTTGGCTTAAAAAATGAGTTAAGTTAGGGTAGGTTAATGAAAAAATGTCTATTAACTTGTAAAAAAATGGAAGAGTCCAATTTTTGAGAGTTCAGCCTATTCGGCGAGTTTGGCTTTACATTATATATATATATATATATATATATATATATATATATATATATATATATATATATATATATATATATATATATATATATATATATATATATATATATATATATATATATATATATATATATATATATATATATATATATATATATATATATATATATATATATATATCAACACTACACTACCCAAGGACTCGAACCCATGTTGTACTGGCGCGCCTCATGGTGAGCCAGAAGTACATGACGCCTTAAACCACATGACCACCCAATCCTACAAGAATGGCGCAGCCAGCAGAGCTAGCTGTTTTACCGCCATCCGAGGACATATGGCTTTGTGGGAGCTTCTAGGCTAATTTCATTCTCATCCCTGTTTGGTGTACTAGTCCACGAGCAGCATATATATATTATTGTAACCACGAACGAGTGGTATTGATCAATAACAACACTGCACTAGCCATGGGTTCGAGTCCTTGGATAGTGCAGTTTTGTTATTGATCAATACCACTCGTTCGTGGTTACAATAATATAATATATAATATATATATATATATATATATATATATATATATATATATATATATATATATATATATATACACACATACAGGGGTTGGACAAAATAATATGAACACTTGCTGATTGAACTTCTGATATATCTTTGATGAGTTTCGAGAGTCTTTCTACTGCTGGAACCCGGCCATGGGCCAGGCTCGTCTGGTGCTAACCTGGTCAACCAGGCTGTTGCTGCTGGAGGCCTGCTGACCCACATATCCATCACAGCCTGGTTAATCTAGCACTTAGTGAAGCTACTTGTCCAGTTTCCTCTTGAAAACTTCTACACTTGTTACAGCATTGTTTCTCATACCTTCTGGTAAGATATTGAATAACCTGGGACCATGGATGTTGATACAGTGTTCTCTTTTGTGCCCACCGCACCCCCTGCTTTTCACTGGGTTTATTTTGCACTTCCTTCCATATTTCTCGCTGTAGTATGTTATGGCAGCGTGCAGATTTGTAACTAGGCCTCGAGTACTTTCCAGGTATATATTATCATGTATCTCTCCTCCGAGCCAGTGAGTACATATTTAAGACTTTAAAGGCATTCCCAGTAATTTAAATGCTTTACTGGCTGTATGCGGACCGTAAACGATCTGTATCGGTTCCAGTTCTGATATTTCTCCAGCCCTGAACGGGGCCGTCAACATTGAGCGATATTCCAGATCAGGGAGCACTAGAGATTTGAAAACTGTCACCTCTGGCATTATTTCCCTTGTTTTGAAAGTTCTCATTACCTGTCGAACTAATGACTAATTAATCAATTTAAATATGTTACAGGTCACTTTTTGTCGTTCTTTTCATTCACACCTATTGTTTTGTTATATTTCAGAACGAAGTAAAGACAAAAATAAAAGACCTTACAGACTTTTGGAGCGCGAATGGCTGAAACATCTGACACCAAAACTCCCGAAATACTCAAGTTTTGATAGCAACTGTGTCTAGGGTTATGTCTGCATTTCAAAATGCTGTTAAGACAAGATCCAACAAAAGTAATGGAGGACGCAAGAAGCTGTGTGATCAGGACCGTCGATTATTAAAGCGTAGTGTGTCAAAATGTCGTAAGACTACACCTGTAAAAGTGACTGCAGAGCTAAACCAGCATATTACAAACCAGGCTTCAACCAACACAGTTCGTCGTGAGCTTCATGCAGCAAGATATCATGGGAGAGCTGCAGTTGCTAAACCTTTCCTATCACAAGAAAATATCGCAAAAACGCGAAAAATGATGTAATGAATTGGACAATGAACCAATGGAAGAACGTTATTTACTTCTACGAATCTTCCTGTACACTTTTCCCAAGTTCTGGCTAAGATTACGTCTAGAGACAGCCTAAAGAAGCTTATCCTGATTGCTTGATCTCTACCGGATCCGTGATGAATTGGGCAGCAATATCGTGGAATTCTCTTGGTCCGGCATTAGTACTGTACGGTAGGGTTAACACACAAACATATTTGTCAGTTTTGGGTGACCAAGTTTATCCCATGGTACAAACACTGTTTCCCAATGGTGGCGCTTTCTTCCAAGACACACTGATAAAGTTGTTCAGAATTAGCATAAAGAACATAAAAATGAAGTCGAACACTTGGAATGGCTCCCACAATCGCCGAATCTAAATATTATCGAGCATAGTTAACTCCAGGTGGTCGGATCTAAGCCGGGGGGTGATGGACCTGCCTCGCATGGGTCAGTAGGCCTGCTGCAGTGTTCCTTGTTCTTATGTTCTTATCTGTGGGGTCAATTGCAACAGAAAGTCAGGAACCGATTTCCTCCACCGTCGTCTTTGCTTAAGGAATGGTTTTGCTTGAGGAATGGCTCAGATTTCCCTGGGATACTGTTCAAATGTTAAATGAATCAATTACATGAAGAATTAGTGCTGTTTTAGCTGCAAATGGAGGACTAACTCCATAGTGTAAATAAAAAAATGTGTTAAATACCAAGATGTTCATATTATTTTGTCCAACCCCAGATTGGACTTCCAGCAAGCATGCGTGAGCGTGTTAGACAGCAGCGAATGCAGACAAATGGTTTTCAGGACTTGACTTGCTGTTGGAGTGTAGGCAAGGTAACCTTTATGAAGGGATTCAGGGAAACCGGCAGATGGGAAGTACAGTGCCGGCACTCTGAAGGAGGGGTGTTAATGTTGCAGTTTTATAACTGTAGTGTAAGCATGCCTCTGGCAAGACAGTGATGGAGTGAATGATGAAAGTTTTTCTTTTTCGGGCCACCCTGCCTTGGTGGGAGACGGCCGATGTGTTAATAATAAAGAATAATGTGCGTGTGTATGGTGTAGAATAGGTCAAACTTGCGATTTTGGCTTAAATAGCAACGCTCTTCTTGCTGAATAAGGCAAGCAAAAATTTGTGTATGCAATAATTTCGCAAAAAAAAATCCTTCTAAACCTAACGGAAAAATATATTTCATTATGTTTGTTTATTAAATTATTGTAAACTTATCTAAAACACATTTTGTTGGATTAGGCTAAATTAAACTGTGCTTGTTATAATGTTAGGTAAGTTTTCTAAGGTTCTTTTGGTACAAAATTATTAATTTTCATATTAGAATAAGCAAAAAAATATATACTCTTTAAACGTATAAGAGAAAATTTTAGAAAAGAATTAATTTTAAACGAGTTCTTGCTAAGTGACCAATTTTACTTATTCGGCACGACATATATATAATGTCGTGATGAATTGAATTGATAAAACTGGTCAATTAGCAAGAACTCATTTAAAATTAAGTCCTTTTCAAGTTTTCTCTTAAACCATTTTAATATATTTTTTTCATTTATGTTAATGTAAAAATTAATAATTTTGTACCAAAAGAACCTTAGAAAACTTACCTGACCATATTATAACAAGCTCAATTTAATTTTGCATAATCAACTAAATATATTTTAGAAATGTTTGCAATAATTTAATAATAATCAAACACAATGAAATATATATTTTTTTCGTTAGGTTCAGAATGAATTCTACGAAATTAGTACATACACAAATTTACGCTTGCCTTATTCAACAAGAAGAGCGTTGCTATTTAAGTAAAAATCGTTAGTTTTTACCCATTCGGCACCACACACACACACACATATATATATATATATATATATATATATATATATATATATATATATATATATATATATATATATATATATATATATATATATAATATAGATATATATATATAATATAGATATATATATATAATATAGATATATATATATATATAGATATATATATATATATATATATATAATATAGATATATATATATATATATATATATATATATATATATTATATATATATATATATATATATATATATATATATATATATATATATATATATATATATATATTATATTTATTATATATATACTATATATATATATAATATATATATATATTATATATATCTATATTATATATATATTCTATATTATATATATATATCTATATATATATATATATATATATATATATATATATATATATATATATATATATATATATATATATATATATATATATATAGAGGTATAGAGGTGAAGGTTTATAAACTAAAGGAGGAGGCAGTTAGAATATAAAAACTATTTGATGATAGCTGGACTAGTGAGAGTATAGGCAATGGGGTAGAAGATGTATGGGGTAAATTTAAGAATGTAGTGTTGGAGTGTTCAGCTGAGGTTTGTGGTTACAGGAAAGTGGGTGCGGGAGGGAAGAAGTGGGATTGGTGGAATGATGATGTAAAGAGAGTAGTAAGGAGAAAAAGTTAGCATATGAGAGGTTTTACAAAGTAGAAGTGATGCAAGGAGGGCAGAGTATATGGAGAGAAAAAGAGAGGTTAAGAGAGTGGTGAAGCAATGTAAAAAGAGAGCAAATGAGAGAGTGGGTGAAATGTTATCAACAAA
>WNWK01007621.1:45000-60000 GCA_009830355.1 Cherax destructor | reverse complement strand
TGGTCGATCAGGCCATCAACTAGGAGGCCTGGTTTGGAACCTGGCCGTGGGGGCGATAACCCCCGGAATCAGGTATAGGTAGAGCACGATAAGGTGAACTAGTATTAAGAGTTTGCACAGGTAGACGAGAAGACTCCTGGTAACCAGCTCACTTCCTCATAACGGGATGGTAACGATCACTTGGCGCTGCTGTGCTCGACGCCCACCTCATGCGGGTACACCACTGGCAGTGGTGGCTCATATCTCTGATGACTTGTCAAACGTCTATAATTATACTTATATTTTCAACGCTACCAATTCGTCACAGATTGCGCACACACATGAAGACTACTAACGCCAACTAGCAACCCTCCTTACAACGTGCATAACAAACATGTTCTTTCAAACCATTAAACATTTGGCAGCGTGTACTCCGCTGCCAGATGTTACTCCCATGCCACCTGTTAATATAGTTTTAATTTATTTAGATTAAATGAAATTAACACAAGACATATAAACTAATACTGAATTTCGTGCATCTTGCCTTTCAGATGATAATTAAAATACGCAGGAAAACAAAAAAATATAACAAGATAATATGTTACGACATGACAGGTGTTTATCAGGTAAAGAGTTAGACAGCTGGCACCGCTGCCATCATCAGATGGCACCACTTTCACAGTGAACAGATGGATGTCACCACCTTCATCCTCAACAGATGGAAGCCTCACGACAGTGTCAACTTACGTTATATTTTTTGTAAAATTTAGATAAACTATAATGTTCTTTGGGCGTAAAGAAAACCTCAGAACACCAGGAGTCACCTGCCGCCGCCGCCAGAGCTCCAGGAGGCCGCGCTGATGGGCGGCGATGGCATCACCCTCAACATCAACAACAACAAAACCACAATAATAAACTCAGGGAAGACACTAAATCTGTAGGGTAATCAAGTTTGATCCGAAGATGAGTAGGGAATCAGCAATTCTTGGAATCAGGAATTACAGACAACCCCCCACCCCCGACTGAGAGGAAGGGTGAGGAGGGGATAGTGGAATCAGAGGTTTCCCCAATACCTAGTATCAACACTACACTGAGGCACACTTCACAGCTTGCCACTTCACAGAAGGGAATGTTATACTCTCACTCATACTGTTAAAGTGGAGGCTTACCAACGCTTCTCTCACAGCACTGTGTAAGTGGTGCTCTTGTTTTCCTGATTAAAGAAATTTTAAGGAAGGGAAAACTCGCATTTTACCAGGTTACACCCCATGGTGGGGCTTTATTAAGTACTCGATAAAGGTCACCTATATATGATAAAGCCCCTTTATATGAAATGCTCTCCCACTAGGATAAAGGCTCCAACGTGAGGTTCAGAGTTGAAATGCAGAGGAGTAAGGCAGAGTTCGAAAGGTCTGAGTCTCGACAGGTCTGCCAAGGAGTCTCGACACAGGTTCAGAGGTCTCGTGACACAGGTCTGCCAGAGGAGTCTCGTGACACAGGTCTGCCAGAGGAGTCTCGTGACACAGGTCTGCCAGAGGAGTCTCGTGACACAGGTCTGCCAGAGGAGTCTCGTGACACAGGTCTGCGGTCTAAGGTTAGGAGTCTGACAGGTCTCCAGGGTCTGTGACAGGTCTGCAGGGATCTGACAAGGTGCTCTCTGAATTGAGGAGCTCGAAAGGTCTCGTACCAACGGGTAACATCCACTGGCCTAAACTAGCTAGGTTTCACACCTCGTGCAGAAAATAGTCTTCAAGATACCGTTAAGTTATCACAGTGCGCGCAGTCTTCAAGCTCTAGGTCAGCAGGAAGGGTGGTGGAGTAACGATGTACGTCAGAGATAATTTAAATTGTGTTAGACAAGATATAAAATCAGAAGCGTCAGCCACTGAATCTGTTTGGTTACAGCTTCTCGAGGACCGTGGAAAACTAATCTTGGGTGTGATTTACAGGCCCCCAAACCTTGATAGGGAGTGCAGTAAACTTTTATGGGACGAAAATGTTGTGCTAATGGGAGATTTTAACTTCAGACAAAT
Source organism: Cherax destructor (assembly GCA_009830355.1). Classification (NCBI taxonomy): domain Eukaryota; kingdom Metazoa; phylum Arthropoda; class Malacostraca; order Decapoda; family Parastacidae; genus Cherax; species Cherax destructor. Next base: position 57,988 of record WNWK01007621.1, on the reverse strand, counting down.
TGACTGGAGAAATTTGACAAGAATTTTTGAGTCAAACGACTTTCTTGATACGATTCAGGATTGTTTTTTAAAATAGTTTGTGACAGAACCAACTAGAGGAAATAACCTGCTTGACTTGGTTCTTGCCAGCAGGGAATCACTAATTAATAATCTTGAGGTTAATGATGAGCTTGGGGAAAGTGATCACTAATCACTCAGTTTTAATATATCATGGAATTACCCTATTAATGGCAATCAAGTCTCTGTCCCTGACTTCCGCTTGGCTTATTTCATAGGACTGAGAAATTACCTAGGTGGGCTGAACTGGAATGACCTGACTATGGGTCAGGTAGGTGGTGATGCTTGCTGATATGACGTTTTCCAGAGCATAGTTCTAGCTGCTCAGACAACTTATGTTCCGAATAGGGAAATCAGCCCAAATAAAAATGATCCTAAATGGATAAACAATAGATTAAAACATCTCATTAGTCAAAAGAGACACATATATAGGCAAATCAAAAGAGGAGAGGGGCAGTTAAGAAATAAGTACATTCAGCTAGAGAGAAATAAAAAAGGGAATAAGAAAAGTAAAGAGAGATTATGAGGTTAAATTTGCAAGGGAATCAAAAACTAACCCAAAAGGATTCTTTCAGGTATACATTAGTAAGATTAGGGACAATATAGGTCCACTCAAAAGTTTCTCAGGTCACATCACTGACAGTGATAAAGAAACGTGTAAAATTTTAACACTTACTTCCTCTCAGTTCGTACACAGGAAGATACTTGCGATATTCCAGAAATAATAAATTATGTAGAACAGGACGATAATAAACTATGCATGATTAGGGTCACAAGTGACATGGTCCTTAGACAAACAGATAAATTAAAACCTAACAAATCCCTGGGCCCTGATGAACTGTACACAAGGGTTCTAAAGGAATGTAAAGGGGTACTTACCAAACCTTTGGCTAATCTTTTCAACATATCACTACAAACTGGCATAGTGCCAGATAAGTGGAAAATGGCAAATGTGATACCTATTTTCAAAGCAGGTGACAGGTCCTTAGCTTCGAACTATAGACCAATAAGCCTAACCTCCATAGTGGGAAAATTTAGGAATCAATAATTGCCGAGGCAATTCATAGCCATCTTGAAAAGCATAAATTGATCACTGAATCTCAGACCCACCCCAAACCTATATAAATTAACCCTATCCCTGGCATACATGTCATTTCTGCCATTGAAGAGGTCCCAGTTGTCTATGAATATTACTGCATTTTTCTTAGTGTTTGTCCAGCCAGCAATTGTCACCAATTGCCCTGGACAACCATTCATGTCCAACTCCTCTCCTGGGCAAAATGCCACATATCACAGGGTTCCCATCCTTCCTCCTAATTATCTCTATTGCTGTCCTATACCTGCTAATCAGGTCTTCACTCCTATGTCTGCCAACATCGTTGCCTCCCGCACTGAGGCAGATAATAGGAGTGCTCCCATTACCTTTCATGATATCGTCTAGATGGCTAACAATATCCCAACATCCCAGGCCCAGGAAAACATACCCTCTGCCTCCTCTTCCTGTCCCTAAGACAAAAAGCCCTATCCATAAACTTAATCTGCTGTCCCCAACTAAAACAATGTTCTTACCTTCACTGGCGGAGTTCGTCGTGACGTTCTCGATGGTCTTCGTTGCGATGGCCTTCATTGGAATGGTCTTCGTTGGGGTTTCAAGGGATGTCGACTCACCCTCGTCTGCCAATGCTTCCTTGGTGCTCGTTGTGACGTTCCCAGTAGACAACCCACATTCGTCGGGTAGCACCGAAAATGGGTTGGAAGTTTTCACAGTAGTCTTCTGGATCTTCGTTGTTTCTGCCGTTCCAACAGTCTTCTTAATCTTCAGCTTCGTTCCAGGTTGCCCGGCCACTGACCAGGTTTCCCTCTTGACCTGAGGACTCACAACAGGATTACTACGAATCCTCTTATTTTCCTCCGTCAATCGCCATATCTCAAGCTTAGTAACCCTAAGTTCCTCTTTAAGCTGCTGGTAAAGTTGTTCAATGGAGGACATCTTCTTAAGTCTAGATCACATCACCAGCACAGCTAAGTACAGGTCACCTGACCACAGCTAAGTACAGGTCACCACTGACCACAGCTAAGTACAGGTCACCACTGACCACAGCTAAGTACAGGTCACCACTGACCACAGCTGGGCACAGGTCACCACTGACCACAGCTAAGTACAGGTCACCACTGACCACAGCTAAGGGTACAGGTCACCACTGACCACAGCTGAAGGTCACATGCGTCACCACTGACCACAGCTAAGTACAGGTCACCACTGACCACAGCTAAGTACAGGTCACCACTGACCACAGCTAGTACAGGTCACCACTGACCACAGCTAAGTACAGGTCACCACTGACCACAGCTAGACAGGTCACCACTGACCACAGCTAAGTACAGGTCACCACTGACCACAGCTAACAGGTCACCACTGACCACAGCGTACAGGTCACCACTGACCACAGCTAAGTACAGGTCACCACTGACCACAGCTAAGTACAGGTCACCACTGACCACAGCTAGTACAGGTCACCACTGACCACAGCTAAGTACAGGTCACCACTGACCACAGCTATACAGGTCACCACTGACCACAGCTAGACAGGTCACCACTGACCACAGCTAAGTACAGGTCACCACTGACCACAGCTAAGTACAGGTCACCACTGACCACAGCTAAGTACAGGTCACCACTGACCACAGCTAAGTACAGGTCACCACTGACCACAGCTAAGTACAGGTCACCACTGACCACAGCTAAGACAGGTCACCACTGACCACAGTAGACAGGTCACCACTGACCACAGCTAGACAGGTCACCACTGACACAGCTACAGGTCACCACTGACCACAGCTAAGTACAGGTCACCACTGACCACAGCTAAGTACAGGTCACCACTGACCACAGCTAAGCGTCACCACTGACCACAGCTAAGTACAGGTCACCACTGACCACAGCTAAGTACAGGTCACCACTGACCACAGCTAAGTACAGGTCACCACTGACCACAGCTAAGTACAGGTCACCACTGACCACAGCTAAGTACAGGTCACCACTGACCACAGCTAAGTACAGGTCACCACTGACCACAGCTAAGTACAGGTCACCACTGACCACAGCTAAGTACAGGTCACCACTGACCACAGCTAAGTACAGGTCACCACTGACCACAGCTAGACAGGTCACCACTGACCACAGCTAAGACAGGTCACCACTGACCACAGCTAAGTACAGGTCACCACTGACCACAGCTAGTACAGGTCACCACTGACCACAGCTAGTCAGGTCACCACTGACCACAGCTAAGTACAGGTCACCACTGACCACAGCTAAGTACAGGTCACCACTGACCACAGCTAGTACAGGTCACCACTGACCACAGCTAAGTACAGGTCACCACTGACCACAGCTAAGTACAGGTCACCACTGACCACAGCTAAGTACAGGTCACCACTGACCACAGCTAAGTACAGGTCACCACTGACCACAGCTAAGTACAGGTCACCACTGACCACAGCTAAGTACAGGTCACACTACCACAGCTAAGTACAGGTCACCACTGACCACAGCTAAGTACAGGTCACCACTGACCACAGCTAGACAGGTCACCACTGACCACAGCTGACAGGTCACCACTGACCACAGCTAAGTACAGGTCACCACTGACCACAGCTAGACAGGTCACCACTGACCACAGCTAAGTACAGGTCACCACTGACCACAGCTAAGTACAGGTCACCACTGACCACAGCTAAGTACAGGTCACCACTTGTTGCAAGGCATATTTTTTCTACTCTCTGGTGGACAGTAGGTAATTTAGACCCTGCCGCTTCTGCCTTCATAACCAACGAACTCCAAGCTAAATCCACAGTTCCACGAATGTTCCTTAAAAGAAAACAACGTGACGATGCCCTGAGCACTGGCAACCAAAATAAACTTTCCCTGAAGTAATGTTTACTCCTTGCACACTGCGTGAAGCAACTGACAACTCCGGATTTCATTCACGAAGAAATATTGTACATCTTTCCCCCATCTATTTTGTTTATAAGTAAACCTCCTAGACTCACGAGGGTCATTCAGCGCAGCGAGTAGTGGAGGTTCCATTCTGCTGGTGTTGGTAGCGAGAAAACGTAGGAAAAAAGCTACACTGCATCAGGCGTACTGGCCCATACTAGGAAAGTCCTTCTCTAACCCAAACCCCCAAAGCAGTACTCTGGTTACCACTCTGCAGTCTTTAATGCGTGTGCTGATGTAATTACATTAGTAGTAGCCAAAGCCTAGATGGACGTAATACAATTATCAATTCTGAATGAATAAGCAGCATTTTCAATTACTTCAGATACAATATTTCCGTTACTCTGGGTACATTATTTTCAGTCACTCTGGATACATTGTTTTCAGTCACTCTGGATACATTGTTTTCAGTCACTCTGGATACATTGTTTTCAGTCACTCTGGACACATTGTTTTCAGTCACTCTGGACACATTGTTTTCAGTCACTCTGGACACATTGTTTTCAGTCACTCTGGACACATTGTTTTCAGTCACTCTGGACACATTGTTTTCAGTCACTCTGGACACATTGTTTTCAGTCACTCTGGACACATTGTTTTCAGTCACTCTGGACACATTGGTTTCAGTCACTCTGGACACATTGGTTTCAGTCACTCCGGACACATTGGTTTCAGTCACTCCGGACACATTGGTTTCAGTCACTCCGGACACATTGGTTTCAGTCACTCCGGACACATTGGTTTCAGTCACTCCGGACACATTGGTTTCAGTCACTCCGGACACATTGGTTTCAGTCACTCCGGACACATTGGTTTCAGTCACTCCGGACACATTGGTTTCAGTCACTCCGGACACATTGTTTTCAGTCACTCGGACACATTGTTTTCAGTCACTCCGGACACATTGTTTTCAGTCACTGACACATTGTTTTCAGTCACTCCGACACATTGTTTTCAGTCACTCGGACACATTGTTTTCAGTCACTCCGGACACATTGTTTTCAGTCATCCGACACATTGTTTTCAGTCACCTGGACACATTGTTTTCAGTCACTCCGACACATTGTTTTCAGTCACCCGGACACATTGTTTTCAGTCACCTGACACATTGTTTTCAGTCACTCCGGACACATTGTTTTCAGTCACCCGACACATTGTTTTCAGTCACTCCGGACACATTGTTTTCAGTCACTCCGGACACATTGTTTTCAGTCACTCCGGACACATTGTTTTCAGTCACTCCGGACACATTGTTTTCAGTCACTCCGGACACATTGTTTTCAGTCACTCCGGACACATTGTTTTCAGTCACTCCGGACACATCACATATCATCAATGATACCATATATCTGAGTGTAAACATCCTCTCTTCCCACGGAGAGAACTCTGAACCACCAAACTCCTCTGATGTTGCTGAAGGGCGCTTGATCCAAGGAAGTGGAGCAACCCTCCCCTGTCTAGGATCAAATATGTGCTGTATGACCCCCTGCTTGTTGAATATTTCCCTATAAATGTAATAGTAATAATAATTTACCGCTTGCCTGTCACACATCTACCAATAAAGGTGCCAAACAGGCTGGAGCTGGAGCCAAACACATCTCCCAATCTACACAAGAGTGCCAATTTGCTCACCGAACACAGCCCTACTACCCTCCAACTCTCCTTCCTCTACCTGTCACCAGTGCCACTCCCTCCCTCTACACACACCACCCTCACCAGTGCCACACCCTGCCTTCACTAGTGTCACACTCCTACCACTGCATTATCATCACTAGTGCAACACCATGACTTCATCAGTGCCACACTTCTACCACGACATTACCACTACTAGTGCCACATTCAAATCACTACATTACCATCAGTAGTGCCGCACCATACGTTCATTAGTGCCACACTCCTACCACTGCATTATCATCAGTAGTGCCCCACCATGCCTTCATCATTGCCACACTTCTACCACGACATTACCATTACTAGTGCCACTCTCATATCGCTACACTGTCATCAGTAGTGCCACACCATGCCTTCATCAGTGCCACACTTCTATCACGACATTACCATTACTAGTGCCACACTCATATCGCTATATTGCCATCAGTAGTGCCACACCATGCCTTCATCAATGCCAAATTTCTACCACGACATTACCATTACTAGTGCCACACTCATATCGATATATTGTCATCAGTAGTGCCACACCATGCCTTCGTCAGTGCCACACTTCTATCACGACATTACCATTATTAGTGCCACACTCATATCGCTATATTGCCATCAGTAGTGCCACACTATGCCTTCATCAATGCCAAATTTCTACCACGACATTACCATTACTAGTGCCCCACTCATATCACTATATTGACATCAGTAGTGCCACACCATACCTTCATCAGTGCCATCCGCCTACCACGACATTACCATCAGTGGTGCCACACTCATATCACTACATTACCATCACTAGTATCAAACTATGTCTTCATCAGTGCCACACTCCTACTACTACATGACTACTACTTGTGCCATGCCAACTCATTACCATTATCGATGTACTTGACGTACATCCATCCTTTTCCTACGTTTTGTGCCACAGTTACCTTCTGAATGAACGTTACTAAGTCTAATGGATGGCAACAACAAAATACAAAAACATCTGCACAGGGAGTATCTTCTCCCAAGTGAGTTTATTGGTCAGTGTCACTCATCCTGTGAGTGAACACACCACCAAAAAGACAGTATTGGTCAGTGTCATTCATCCTGAGTGAACACACAATAAAAGTACAAATCAATAAAAATAGGTGAGAGAGCGCGCTTGATAATCAAGAAGACACTTTACACTACTAAACATGAGAAACAGTTTTACCTGGAGCGGGTTTCGGGGGTCAACGCCCCCGCAGCTCGGTCTGAGACCAGGCCTTGTGGTGGATCAGGGTCTGATCAACCAGGCTGTTACTGCTGGCTGCACACAAACTGACGTACGAACCACAGCCCGGCTGGTCAGGTACTGACTTTAGGTGCCTGTCCAGTGCCTTCTTGAAGACAGCCAGAGGTCTATTGGTAATCCCCCTTATGTATCCTGGGAGGCAGTTGAACAGTCTTGGGCCCCGGACACTTAATGTGTTGTATCTCAGTGTACTCGTGGCGCCCCTGCTTTTTATTGGGGTAAATGTTGCATCTCCTCCTGAGTCTTTTGCTTTCATAGGGAGTGATTTTCGTGTGCAAGTTTGGTACTAATCCCTCAAGGATTTTCCAAGTGTATATTATCATGTATCTCTCTCGCCTGCGCTCCAAGGAATACAGATCAAGGGCCTTCAACCGTTCTCAGTAATTCAGGTGCCTTATCGTACTTATGTGTGCCGTGAAAGTTCTTTGTACACTCTCCAGGTCTGCAATTTCCCCTGCCTTGAAGTGGGCAGTTAGTGTACAGCAATATTCCAGCCTAGAGAGACCAAGCGATTTGAAGAAAATCATCATGCGCTTGGCGTCCCTAGTTTTGAAGGTTCTCATTATTTATCCTATCATTTTCCTAGCAGATCAGGTAGATACATTGTTGTGGTCTTTGAAGGCGAGATCCTCTGACATTATCACTCCCAGGTCCTTCACATTACTTTTTCGCTCTATTGTATGGTTAGAATTTGTCGTATACCCTGATACAGTTTTAATTTCCTCAAGTTTTCCATATCTGAGTAGTTGAAATTTCTCTTCATTGAACTTCATATTGTTTTGAGTGGCCCATTTGAAGATTTGGTTGATGTCCGCTTGGAGTCTTCGATGGAGGTCACTGCCATGGCAATCCAGGTGTCATCCGCAAAGGAAGACACAGAGCTATGGCTTACATCTCTGTCTATGTCAGATATGAGGATGAGGAATAGAATGGGAGCGAGTACTGTGCCTTGTGGAACAGAGCTTTTCACCGTAGCTGCCTCAGACTTTACTCTGTTTACTATTACTATTTGTGTTCTATTTGCCAGGAAGTTATAGATCCATCTACAAACTTTTCCTGTTATTCCTTTATCACGCATTTTGTGTGCTATTACACCATGGTCACACTTGTCGAAAGCTTTTGCAAAATCTGTGTATACTACATCTGTATTTTGTTTATCCTCTAAGCAGGGGTGCCACTAGCACGTTGAGAGACAACACAATAAGTGTCAGAGGCCCAAGACTGTTCAACTGCCTGCCAGCATACATCAGGGGGATTACCAACAAACCCCTGGCTGTCTTCAAGCAGGCACTGGACAGGCACCTAAAGTCGGTACCTGACCAGCCAGGCTGTGGTTCGTACGTTGGACTGCGTGCGGCCAGCAGTAACAGCCTGGTTGATCAGGCTCTGATCCAACATGACGCCTGGTCACAGACCGGGCCGCAGGGGCGTTGACCCCTGGAACTCTCTCCAGGTATAATCCAGGTATACAGCATCCAGGACCTTGTCATAGTGATCCAGTAGCTGGGACAGGCAGGAGCGACCTACTCTAAACCCATGTTGCCCTGGGTTGTGTAATTAATGGGTATCTAGGTGGTTGGCGATCTTGCTTCTTAGAACCCTCTCAAAGATTTTTATGATATGGGATGTTAGTGCTATCGGTCTGTAGTTCTTTGCAATTGCTTTACTGCCACTTTTGTAGTTTTTAGTGAGTGTGGGATGACCCCCGTGTCCATGCTCCCTCTCCATAGAATGATGAAGGCACGCAGTTCTTGAGCACGGAGTTCCACGAGTCTGGGCCTGGGGCAGAGTGCATGGGCATGTAATTTATTGCCTTTTCAAAGTCTTGTGGTGTTAGGATAATATCATAGATTTTTGAGATGACCAAATTTTGGGTCTCGTTCATAAAGAATTCATTTGGATTATCGACCCTAAGTCTGGGCAGCGGCTCACTGAACACTGAGTCGTATTGGGACTTTAGTATCTCACTCATTTCTTGGCTGTCATCTGTGTATGTCCCATCTCACCTAAGCAGGAGCCCAATACTGGATGTTGTTTTTCCCTTCGATTTGGCATAAGAGAAGAAGTATTTTGCTTTCTGTTTTTCAATTTCCTTTACGGCTTTTAGTTCTTCCTGTGATTATTGTCTCCTGTAAGATTCCTTCAGCATAAGTTCGATATTTGCAATTTCATTAACCAGTGCCTCTCTTCGTATTTCAGATATATTGGCCCCTCTCAGCAGCTCTGTGACTCTTCACCTTCGTCTGTATAGGGAGCATCTTTCTCTTTCTAGTTTACATCTTCTCTTTCTTTTTCTTAATGGAATGTGTCTTGAGCAGATCTCAAGAACAACAGAGTTTATTTTTTATAGGCAAAGGTTCGGATCTGTGTTGTTTAGGATCTCTTCCCAGCTTGTTTCATTTAGGACATGGTTGAATTGTTCCCATCGTATGTTTTTGTTATTGAAATTGAATTTTGTGAAGACACCCTCATAAAGCTAAAACGTAATTTTATCAAAATAGGATTTATCACCAGTGTGCTGCTACACTATTAAACATGATAGTTATACAATGGAAAGAAACAAAAGCTAGGTTTTCCTGTTGTTTCATCAAGGAAAATATGGAAGCGCTAAACACTCAAGAGCCATAAAACGAGTGGGATGTAATCAAGAGTGATCCAAAGGGATGGGAGGTTCCAATTCCTTGAACCAAGCAACCTTGAAGGAGGGTCAGAGTGGAGGAAGGGTACTTCAAACAACAACGTTCACCTACGGTAGCAGATATAACAGCAAGGCGACAGTAGCAAAATAATTAAACAGAGTAGTAAAGCCAAGAGAGAGTTCCACCCCTAGGCCTGGACGCAGGAGCAGGAAAAACTTTCAAAACAGGTCACAGGTGAACCCAGGAAGATACACTAGGCTAGAGTAAGTGTGAAGGCAGTACGTGGTAGCACAGCTGTTACTAGCGTCATACACAAACACTAGGTTTTATTATTCAACATAATGAGATATATGAGCAGTGTGCTACTACTATATATAACAGTTACTGTGGGAACACCCACAGTGTGCTGCTACTATATATAATAGTTACTGTGGGAACACCCACAGTGTGCTGCTACTATATATAATAGTTACTGTGGGAACACCCACAGTGTGTTGTTAGAGGGGACAGTGGCCACAACATAACCAACAGAACACCTAAAGGAACTCATGCCAACTTCCCAGAGTAGGGGACTGCCGAGGCTGGCACTAGGGGTGGGAGGGCTGTGGTTGGCACTTGGGGTGGGAGAGGAGTGCAACAGTCCACACTGTTGATGGGGAGCACAGGTGAGTGGAAGCTGCTGCCAACGAGAGAGAGAAAGTATTTTTGTGTACTCACTAGGGAGAGTGTGAGTGTGTGTGTTAGTGTGTGTACTCACCTAGTTGTGGTTGCAGGGGTCGAGTCAAAGCTCCTGGCCCCGCCTCTTCACTGGCCGCTACTGGGTCACTCTCCCTGCGCCATGAGCTTTATCATACCTCTGCTTAAAGCTATGTATAGAGCCTGCCTCCACTACATCGCTTCCTAAACTATTGTGTGTTAGTGTGTGTGTGTGTTAGTTACCATTTTGTCCTAGGCACATGTCGATTAGACACTAGGCCTGTTGTATGTATGTATGTGTGTGTGTGTGTGTGTGTGTGTGTGTGTGTGTGTGTGTGTGTGTGTAACGAAACACTTCGAAATGTTTCGGCCCCGCCGGGAATTGAACCCGGGCCCTCCGTGCGTGAAGCAAGAGCGCTAGCCACAATGCCATCGGGGCATGTAAGAGAGAGAGAGAGAGAGAGAGAGAGAGAGAGAGGAGTGAGTGAGTGAGTGAGTGAGTGAGTGAGTGAGTGAGTGAGTGTGAGTGTGAGTGTGAGTGTGAGTGTGAGTGTGAGTGTGAGTGTGAGTGTGTGTGTGTGTGTGTACTCACCTAATTGTACTCACCTAATTGTGGTTGCAGGGGTCGAGACTCAGCTCCTGGCCCCGCCTCTTCGCTGTCTGCTACTGGGTCTCTGCTCTCCTGCTCCATGAGCTTTATCATACCTTGTCTTAAACTATGTATGGTTCCTGCCTCCACTATATCTTTCTCTAGTCCATTCCACTTCCTGACTACTCTGTGGCTGAAGAAATGTTTCCTGACATCCCTTTGACTCATCTGAGTCTTCAGCTTCCAGTTGTGTCCCTTGTTTCTGTGTTCCCTCTCTGAAACATCCTGTCACTATCTACCTTGTCAATTCCCGCAGTATTTTGTATGTCGTTATCATGTCTCCTCTGACCCTTCTTTCCTCCAGTGTTGTTAGTCCTATTTCCTCAACCTTTCTTCATAAGACAGACCCCTGAGTTGTGGAACTAACCTTGTCGCAAACCTTTGCACTTTCTCTAGTTTCTTGACGTGCTTGACCAGGTGTGGGTTCCAGACTGGTGCTGCATACTCTAGTATGGGCCTGACGTATACGGTATACAGTGTCTTGAACGATTCCTTGTTAAGGTAACGGAACGCTAATCTTAGGTTTGCCAGTCGCCCATATGCTGCCGCGGTTATCTGGTTTATGTGTGCTTCCGGAGACGTGCTTGGTGTTATACTCACCCCAAGGTCTTTCTCCTTTGATGAGGTTTGTAGCCTTTGTCCACCTAGCCTGTACTCTGTCAGCGGTCTTCTTTGCCCTTCTCCGATCTTCATGACTTTGCATTTGGTGGGGTTAAATTCGAGAAGCCAGTTGCTAGACCAGATGTCAAGCTTGTCCAGGTCACTTTGAAGTCCTGCTTGGTCTTCATCCGATGTGATTCTCCTCATTAATTTCACATCATCTGCGAAAAGAGACACTTCTGAGTCTATCCCATCCGTCATGTCATTCACATATAGCAAGAATAGCACTGGTCCTAGGACTGACCCCTGCGGTACACCACTCGTCACAGGCGCCCACTGTGATACCTCATCACGCACCATGACCCGTTGTTGCCTCCCCGTGAGGTATTCCTGATCCATTCCAGTGCCCTTCCTGTTATACACGCTTGGTCTTCCATCTTTTACTAATCTCATGTGAGGAACTGTGTCAAAGGCCTTCCTGCAGTCCAAGAAAATGCAGTCAACCCACCCTTCTCTCTCTTGCCTTACCTCTGTTACTTTATCATAGAACTCCAGGAGGTTTGTTACACAGGATTTGCCTTCCCTGAAACCGTGCTGTCTGGCGTTGATTAACCTGTTCTGCTCCAGATGCTCCACCATTCTTTTTCTGATGATTTTCTCCAAGACTTTGCACACTATACACGTAAGTGACACCGGTCTGTAGTTTAGTGCCTCTTTTCTGTCTCCTTTTTTAAAGATGGGGACTACGTTGGCCTTTTCCATATCTCAGGTAGCTGCCCAGTTTCAAGGGATGTGTTGAAAATTTTGGTAAGTGGCACACTCAGAACCTCAGCTCCTTCCCGAAGGACCCATGGTGAGATATTGTCCGGACCCATTGCCTTTGAGGTATCAAGGTCACTGAGTAACTGCTTCACCTCCCCTCAGATGTGTGTATTCCTCCAGCACTGATACATCCCTTGTTGGTGATGCACCCTGTCCTGTCTACCCAACTGCCTCCCTTCCTCCACTGTGAATACTTCCCTAAACCTCGAGTTGAGCTCCTCACATACCTCTTGATCATTACTTGTGAGTTCCCCATTTTCCCCTCCTCAGCCTTATCACCTGATCCTTTACTGTTGTCTTCCTTCTGATGTGGCTGTACATCAGTTTCGGGTCAGACTTGACTTTCGATGCTATGTCGTTTCGTACTGTTTCTGGGCCTCCTCCGTACCTGTGCATACTCGTTTCTAGCTCTTCGACTAATCTCCTTGTTTGCTTGGGTTCTTTGCCTTCTGTATCTTTTCCATTCTCTGGCACTCTGAGTCTTTGCCTCCTACATCTTTGGGTAAACCAGGGCTCTTTCTTGTCTTCCCATTTATTCTTTTCCTTTGGGTAAAAAACCGTTCCTCCGCCTCCTTGCACTTTGT
>WNWK01007621.1:12500-40000 GCA_009830355.1 Cherax destructor | reverse complement strand
CGAAAACTAATGTGAAGGACTTGGGATGATGATCCTCTTTAAGTCATTTGTTCTTTCTAAGCTGGAATACTGCTGTACACTAACAGCCCCATTCAAAGCATGTGAGCTTGCGGATCTAGAGAATGAATTAGTTCAGTCAAGCACCTTAAAAACAGCGAGCGTTTCAAGTACCTTGACTTGAACTCCCTGGAACGTAGGGATTACCAATAGACAGGACCTATGGAATGGTTCAGCCGGTACATTGGTCCGGGGCCCGGCTGTGAATCCATGAAGGAACCCCATAGCCACAAAGTTTTTTTTTTTTTTTTTGTAATTTCAACTATTTTTAGTTTTAGAAAAATAATTATGTAAATTCCACTTAGACTGGGGGCCTCAACCTGCCCCAAGGGGCCCAAAAGCAATCTCGTTCCGTCTTGTAAAATTTCTCTTGGAGGCCCTGCCAATATACCCCTGGCTGTCTTCAAGAGGGAACTACACAAATACCCATAGTGCCCAACTAGCCGGGCTGTGGTTCCTACGTTGGACTGCGTGCGACCATCAGTAACAGCCTGGTTGAACAGGTCCTGATTCACCGAGAGGCCTGGTATAGGACCGGGCCAAGGGGCGCTGACCCCCCGAAACAATATTCAGGTAAACTTCAGGTAGGCTTGTACACTTAAAATTCCGTTGGTTAATGGGGTTAAAGGCTACCTACCTACCTACCTGGAGGGCATTCCGGGGATCGACGCCCCCGCGGCCCGGTCTATGACCAGGCCTCCCGACTACACCAGGATCATTAAAGATGCACATAATCTTTCCACCAGCATAGAAGAATACTTTAATAACTAAAATAGGGATTATATTTTAGTCCTTAAAATAGAAAGTAGACTCTCAGCATATATATGCAGAGAGAAATATACCTGAAGGAGAGAAAGACTTTGGAAGATGTGACTGTTTTACAAATTACTAAGAGGAATTAACAGAACAGACAGGAATAGAATGTGTTAAATGCAAGGACCAGGGTATGTAGAAGCTGAAGAGAAACAGATGGAGTCACAGGAATATTAGGAAGTACTTCTTTGTCTCAGGGTATTAGGTAAACTCAATACAATAATGGCGGTCATGTAATTTAAGAGGATTAGACACGCTCCGTGCATACGAGCAATTGCCAACAAACCTCTGCCGGTCTTAAAGAGAGAACTAGACCAGCCCCTCAAATCAGTGCCTGACCAATCGGGCTGTGGTTCGTACGTTGGACTGAGTGCGGCCAGCAGTAACAGTCTGGTTGATCAGGCCTTGATCTTCCAGGAGCCCTAGTCTAGGACCGGGCCACTGGGGCATCTCCCACCCTCACACAACCCCTGAGATGATTGTCCTCATTTTTCCTGTGACATTTGACCTCATCTTGTCTTCAAGAAGATATCTGCCACAATCTTCGCTACTCCACCACGACCCTCACCACAACCCTCACTACTTCACCACAACCCTCACTACTTCACCACAACCCTCACCACTTCACCACAACCCTCACCACTTCACCACAACCCTCACCCTGCTCAAATAACACTCATTTTCTACATGTCTGATACCATTCGTGAAAACCAGCTTGTAAAAAGACAACTAAACACATATCCCGAAAAGCTGACAACTTGCTTTTTTAAAGTAACATACAATCCACTGTGTACGTAACCCACTGGGAAGATGACTGGTGCTTTCCACTCCTGAGAGAGACCCTCAGACTGAACAAGGGAGCTTCACTAAGGACACAACCAAGTAGGAGACAGAACAAGGGAGCTTTTTTAAGGATACAACCAAGAAGACAGAATAAGGGAGCTTCACTAAGGATACAACCAAGAAGACAGAATAAGGGAGCTTCACTAAGGATACAACCAAGGAGACAGAATAAGGGAGCTTCACTAAGGATACAACCAAGAAGACAGAATAAGGGAGCTTCACTAAGGATACAACCAAGGAGACAGAACAAGGGACTTTTCAAGGACCATAACCTAATCAATAAACCCAGACGAAACGTGCCGAGATTATTAACGATTAAAATAAAGACATTGCTGGGATGCTTGCCAGAAGCTCTGCTCCACGTTATATACTCAGGCCATGAAAAATGACTGCCTGATGACGTTCACTTTATTAAGCAGTGATAGAAACGGGTGTCAGAAACGGAAGTTGTTGCAATTCAAACTCTGAAAATCCTCCACGACGAAGTACTGCATATGATACAATGCCTTGCGACGCAGGACTTAGCGGCCCTACTCAACAGGTGGAATCTAAAACTGGAAAAATCAGGTCCAAAGTAAAATCACTCAATGGGATCCTTGTGATATGATGCCCAAATATAATTAGTGAGAGTTGACCGTGAAGAAGTAGAAAGAAGAGTTGATACAATTATATCCTTGTTGTGGGTGTACGGGTGGCAGCCTCCACCACCCTGCACTACCACAGCTAAAGCTACCGTCCTGACCATCTGGACCCCACCGTCAGTGTGTTCGAGGCAGTGTATTGCGTCACCGCAACTCACACAACACTCTCCCTCTTCCTCGAACTTTATCTTCGTTCTTCCGAGAAACGGGGCAAGAAATTTTCTCTCTCACGCTGATACTCGAGAAAAAGTTTGCCCTCCATCCCCCACGCTCGTCGTAGCCTTCAACACTGGAGTCTTCCACTTTAATTGTCTTCGTATTCCAGTGTATGCTTCTTATAGTGTCACTAGTTATGATGTCATGAATTTTATTATCAATCATAACATCCCCTCAGCAGAATATATTTTTCCTCAGTATACACCAGGATGGATGACTTCCTCTGCCACTTTCGTCTCCACTATGAAATGATTACGATTAGCCTCTTGAACTTTGCCCTCCTCGGGCCGGCGAAACGTAGACGGCGGTTTTATACGGATAGTAACCCCCGAGGATTAATAAACTAAGTTAATCCACTAAAAAGCCAAACAGCGTAGCTTATTTCCAATGGATTTGTTTTTAGGTTCTCCCGCACACCGTTTGATTAATTCCTAGGTATATATTGAACGCTAAGTAACGAGCAGGTGTTAGAGACAGGCCCACACGTCTTTCCTCATATCCAGGGAAAAAATATCTTATGTTGTGTTACAAACTCCAGTCCTGGTGGAAGTCTTATGTTGGGCATATATCAATATGTAAGGAAACTATAAACTTTTGGAAGTACTCGCCTTTGGAAATACTCAAGGGCATTGTGAAATATCATGTAATAAAGTTAATATAATGAGATGTACCGTCCTCCGATGACTATTGTTCTAACCCCCCCCCTCATTTATTACTGATTACTATATACTTTTCATCTCGTCTTCTTGCAACCGTTCATCCGTGTTTCTCTGCCTCATGCTTTGCATCACTTGCCCCAAACCTCCCTCACCACCCCTACTACCTTCCTATCATACATGTCACCCCCAACTCCACCTCTTTATTTCACCTACGGCTGACAAATTTTATTACCTCTTGCGTACAGCCAGTCCTGTGATGGAATGTAAGTTACACGTGCAAAGCTCTTCTTACTATGCAACTATCATACAGAATAGAATAGCCCAATACTGTAGTACACCTAATTATGCACACTGCCATAACAACATACTGGAGTGAGAGATATGGAAGGAAGAGCAAAAGAAACCCAGTGAGGAACTGGGGTGCGGTGGGGACAATAATGAACCAATGTATCAACATTCATGACCCCAGACTATTCAACATCTTACCAGAAAATATCAGAAACACGGCTGGAACAAGTGTAGAAGCCTTCAAGAGGAAACTGGAAAACATCTTCACCAGGTGCCAGATCAACCAGGCTGTGATGGATATGTGGGGCAGCGGGCTTCCAGCAGCAACAGCCTGGTTGACCAGGTAAGCACCAGACGAGCCTGGCACATGGCCGGGCTCTGAGAGTATACCTGGAGAGGGTTTCGGGGGTCAACGCCCCCGCGGCTCGGTCTGAGACCAGGCCTCATGAGTAATGAGACTCTCGAAAGTAATCAAAGGTACATAACTGCTGGGATGAAAATATTTGTGCTAATTTGTGAATACTGAGAAGTAGGATATTTAGTGTTATTTGACAGAAAAGTAAATTTTAGGTGAGCAGTTGAAGTAATACTCTGAATTCGATTATAATTAACCATTTGTTAGCGAATTGTGAAGGTATTAATAATATGATATACTTGTAATTAGTACGGCAAGAAAACAATGAAATTAATTTTGAAAGTAATAAAATTTATAATTATAATACCATCCCATTACATGTATACGCCTGAAGAACCACAGTTGTAGTTCTCGTAGACGACTGTAGCTGTACACCTAAGGACAAGACTATCACTACAAGGGTGCCACTCCTACCTTCCCAGTGGAGTGTCAGTTGCGGCACCCCTCCCTGCCACTTTCCTTCCCAGTGAGGGGACTTCCGCCCTCCACCACCCCACTACCTTGTACACATAATCCACTTCTCTTCATTTTCACATTAATACATTACATGTATACTAAAGTCACGTAAATTAAACATAACTCATATGTAAAGACCATTATATTTGGACATTTCAATTTACAAACTTTTGCAAACTTGGACAATGAGGTCCACCACGTGAGTGGAAAGCACGAGGCAACACAACAATGGACTAGTGTTTGAGTGGTGATGCAATATTTACATGGGGGCAGCTCCAGCTTGAGCGTCACCACGAGACACTACTACACCATCACTGGCAGACACTACACACACAAGTGGCAGCAGGGCCTTGCACGCGGCCGCCGGGCCCTGACATACTGACGCTCTCTGGGATCATAGAGGGCCTGGCACTCGCCACCCTGAGGGGGGGGGGAAGGAGGGGATAGGAGTCGGGTAGAGGAGAACGGACTCCCGGCGAGTGGGTGGTGTTGGGTGTGGTGGGCGGTCGTGGGGAGTTGTAGTTCTCACTGACACCACCCAACAGCTGCACCCACCCCTACGCACTTCCACACTCAAACAGAACAAACAATGGTACGAGTCGTACACTGTATTAAACAATCTGAACATACTTAACACCGTAGAAACAATGATCAGGGCCGTCTAACTTACATTTCCCCACATAACATTCTGCATGCACATGACGGTGAAGATACACCATCAAGACAAACACAACTGGGGCAATATACACACCATCGCTAATACCCTAAACCCAGGAGAGGAAGGAAGACAACGTCCTGTTGGGGTTCCCGCTGGGTGGGTTATCGGACGCACCTCTCATACCTTGAATAACAAACATCCCTGAAGATGAAAACCAACCCGGCACACCATCACTCTCCACCCATCTACCAGTCCCTCTTCTAATACTATTACTACCACCCTCTCAATCACTACCATCAAGCAGGTCACTTGTGCCAGGCCTCAGCCACTTCACATTCTATGATAAACGCATAACTGAGAGGCGAGGCCAGGAGCTATAACTGTACCCTGCAAACACAAGTGAGTACAGGGATTCTCAACATTTATATTGACCCTTGTGGTTTAGCGTTCTTTTGATTATAATACATCAACATTTATACTACAATGAACATTATGAGTTTAGATCAGGATGCTCATATCACTAGCAACTACTGCACCACCATTACCACACTGTTTTGGACGCAATGGAAGATAAATAAAATGTCAGTTCCTGTGGAACATATGTTGAACTGTGTGCGGTTAGCACTAAAAGCCTGGTTGATCAGGCCATCCATCGGGAGGGGCGGTCTAGGAACGGGCCGCGTTGACATTGCCCCCCGAAGGAGTTTTCCAGGCAATATAAACTTCAGAAAAAACTGACATTTGCTATCATGGTGTACTAGCACACAAAATGTGCGCATGGGGACGAAGAGGCCATATCTTCAAAGTATGTAAGAAGAAATGTTGTAGGGATATTGGAAAAATATCAGGAGTTTTAAATGGAATGAAATCTGAAGAAATGTGTCAAAACCATTACGAAATATAAAAAGTACAAGATCAATTTATAACAGATGATGAAACACTACAATCATAAGTTCCATTTCTGTGATTATATATAAATATTTATATATAATCACAGAATGGGTGGAGTTTGAACCCATGGCAAATGAATCCTAAAACTCACAGGTCAGTGGTTTTTCGGTTTTGATGTGGTGGGTTTCGAGGACATTGTCCCCTCAGTCACTGTTTCAGACCAGGCCTGTTAATAAAGGAAATATTACAATAAAAATAATTTACCTTATATTAAATGTAAGTAAAAGTTTGTAAAATTTACCTTCCAACTTGCTTGTTCTCGAGTCAGAAAGAAAAGACCAACAATCCTGCCAGTGATGGTAGTACTTCCTGGGATGGTTGCTGTCTACCTCATCTCTTCACCACCCTGGCACCTCTTTGTGATATAATTGACAGTAAATAGTCTATTATTATTATTATTAAATTATTATTATTATTGTTGTTGTGTTTGGCAGTATCTCGCCTCTGTGTCTGCCTCGCCTTGTATTAAAAGCTTCATGCTATGTTTGGCTCCAGGTATATACGTGTGTGTTTATATTTGTCTGGTGTCTACCTAGTGGTTCAGGGAACTACTGGTCCCGTGGTCTGGCTCTCTAATCACACCCCATGATCCACGGCCTGATCAAGCGGTCTGTTGGTGCTTGCAACTTGCAGTCCGACATAGACATAAGATCTCAGGTGATCGAGAATTTCTTGAAGCAACTTATGAAATCTTTACTCAGATTTGTATTGGGAAAGTGGAGGAAGGGGTCGAGTCTCCGCTCCTGATCCCGCCTCTTAAATTACTTTGACCCATATTACTGGTTTCTGATCTCTTCGACCTTATCATACCTACTCGTGATGCTGTGTGTTCAGATTGCCTACTTGTTTTAGGCTGCTGACCCTTGAGATTGATGCCACGTCGCTCCTATGAGTATCTGTGTTTGTATTTCTCTAAGACTGTGGAGGTTCAGATCCAGCTCCTCGACCCTTCAAGGAGGGGAAAAGGCCTTGATTCCGAGCAGGGCTCTTGATCCCAGGAACTGGAACTACCCTACCTTACCTTGGATGAGGTATGATTATCCCCCATTCCTCAGACGATAAATGACCTCTACAAGTTTAGCGCTTCATGACATTAATAATATCAGTGCAGCTCTTGGCCGAGTTTGACTGCTGTGGTGTAGGTGTGAAAATTATTTACAGGTGTCAAGTGATGTAGAGTGTCAGCTTCAGCTACCACACTTACTCTCCCTCTGCTCTCTACTTCCTCTAAAACTGCATTACAACGTATCTGCCTCATTAGTTTTGTTAAATTTGTTACGCTTAAAGCATGTTGACTATACGTGGGTCGCCTGTACACATCAGGAATACTTAATCCCTAGTGTACTAACACACTGTATGTACACTGAAATTATATATATATATATATATATATATTCATCGCGGTGTACACCATATTATGGGCGTTAAACTTTCATTTGTGACCCCTTGAGATCGTGATCCCTTACATATCAGTGTGTCCTTGTCTTATGATCTGACGTATTTTCTGTCATGATGATATCTCGCTCGTCAAGTCTCGTAATAATCTTATTTGTACACTCTTCCTCGTAGCTTTACTCCTCAACTACGGTAACAGTCTATCCTGTAAATTATTTATTAGAGGAACATTATTACCAGTCTGTTCAGAAAACTATTCTCTTCCTTGAACTTTGTTTAGCTGATTGAAAGTTCAACGCTGGTGCTGCTTACTCAACGATGCCTTGTGCAGCAGATGTGGTGTATAGCGTGAGGGCTCCACGCTGGTGCTTCGTACTCGGATGTAATGTTCTGAAAAACCTTTTGTTTCCTGAAGGCCATTGATATAATGCCATGTTATGCCATGGTCATAACTGGGAAAGTAGGGAGGTGGATTTTCAGGTTCCTAACACACAGAACACAAACATTTGTAGTAAACAGAACAAAATCCAGCTTCAGCGAGGTGAAAAGCTCAGATTCCCAAGACACTGTCCTGGCACCTCTGCTCTTTCTTATCGTCATAGCAGACAGATAAAAACACCCGTCACAGTTTTGTATCATCATTTGCAAAAGACACTTAAAATAAGCATGAAAATCACCTCGGTAGAAGACACTGAAAAACTGCGAAAAGATATAAGCAGGGTTTTCCAGTGGGCAGTGAAGAACAACGTGACGTTCAGCGGTGATAAGCTCTAGCTGGTTATGTATGGAAAGAATGAAGAACTCGAAAGGGACTCTATATATAAAACTCAAGAGGATCGTCAAATAAAACAAAAGGAACATATGCAAGACCTGGGAGCAATTATGTCAGCTTTTCTTTCAACAAGACCAAGGTCACGACAGCTAGGAAGATGACGGGGCGAATAATGAGAACTTTCAAAACAAGGAAATAGTGCTACTGATGATACTTTTCAAATAGTTTGTGCTCTCTTATTTAGAATATTGCTCAGTGTGGACGGCCCCGTTCAGGGCAGGGAAAATATCACAGCTGGAACAGATACAGAGATCATTTACGGCTAGCGTAGAGCTCTACGCGAGCTGTGACTTTTTTCACTACCACACTCACCGTACGATAAGAGTTGTGGCATCAGCCATGTTAGCAGCTAATACTGCCGGAGTCACTATACAATGACACCAATATGGCACTATGGTCGCCACCGCATAAGTGCGGGCAAAGACGTTAAGGACCAACTGCTTTCATACAAGCTACAGATTTACTTAACGCAATTTCACACCAAAAGTGACAAATGTACAGATTTCAATGTTTTCTGGGTACTGCATTAACAGGCATGTCTCTCTTTTACCTTGCTTATTTGTGTTTACCTTTAACTGATATACCTCAGAGTTCGACCTTAGGCCAGGCTCGTCTGGTGCTTGCCTGTCAACCAGGCTGTTGCTGCTGGTGGCCCGCAGACCTACATATCCATCACAGCCTGATTGATCTGGCACCTGGTGAAGATATTTGTCCAGTTTCTTCTTGAAGACTTCTACACTTGCCCCAGCAGTGTTTCTGACATCTTCTGGTAAGATACTGAATAGTCAGCCAGAAAGTTTTCATTAGTTTATGCAACCTAACCAAACCGAACCTAACTTTACCTAACCTAAAGAAAATAATATTCGTAGATTTACTGGAAACGCTAAGAAATTGACTTTAGAAACCTCGTAAGAAAACTGAGGATAGTTTACATTACCAACCACAAGACCAAATCAACCAAGATACTGGCTCTCACGTTTAATACTGAACCTTGTTAATACTTCAGAAAGAAAGGCGGTGTTGGAGTGAGGTGGTCACACTGGCCGGGCGGCCTCAACCAGACCCGGACACAAATTGAGTGTTCCTGTACTAGCCACGCCACGCCACCACACTTGAGCTTCACAAAATTGTATACCCAAGATTTAGCTGCCTGTCGCACCGGTAAACATCTCTTGTCGAAGGTAACACTCTGATCACTTCTAAACACACAACCAAGCTGCTGATCGTCTTAAGAAATCCAATATGCTTAACGAGAAGCTTATTTCCATTCTAACATATCTAATTTGACAGCTCTTCGAAAACAGCTAAACAATCTGATCATATAAAACAGTATAACCTCATTCCTCTTCGAGACAAAACTAGTACACTACTGTGATGATAACTCGGGTTACATAAGATAAGTCATTCCCAGCAGTGTAACATCATAGCTGAGAATATAAGTGTTAACCACCTCTCCAACTGTTGTTACTGTCGAGTGCTCTCTTGTATTACTACGCTTCCCCTACCACTGTCTCCCTTCCGGCTGCTGTCCCAGATGGTTACCTCAGCTCGAAGCTTACCTGAAGACGATTCCGGGGTTATCACCCCGCACCCGGTCCAAGACCATTCTTCCTGACTAATGACCTGATGAACCAGGCTGTTAGTGCTAATGCACGCAATCCAACACAAGCACTACAGCCTGGCTGATCATAAATACCTTGGAGGGTGGGGTGAACTTACTAGGCTTCCGTTCGAAGATAGCTAGAGGTCTGTTGGTAATTCCCTTTATGTACAATATGAAAGGAGGCTTTAAGTCTTAAACCCTTTATATTTATTGATTTATATCTTAGTATATTCATGGAACTCTTACTTTTCATTACAAGTATTTGGCACCGACTGCCGAGACCCTTGCTTTCCTAGGGAGTATTTCGGTGTCCAAATTTGGGACCAATACCTCCTTGGTGTAAATGTAGTTTACACCAAGGACTTCAGGCGTTACTAACACGGTTGGAACAAGTGTAAAAGTCTTCAAGAGGAAACTGGATAAGTATCTTCACCAGGTGCCATATCAACCAGGCTGTGATGGATATGTGGGGGCAGCGGGCCTCCAGCAGCAACAGCCTGGTTGACCAGGCAAACACCAGACGAGCCTGGCCCATGGCCGGGCTCCGAGAATAGTTAAACTCTCTAAACTCTTCAAAGGTATATCAAAGGTATAATTTACACAAGCAGTGAAGGTTCTTTATACATTTTCCAGCTCTGGGACAGCGAGTGCGATTTATGATTTTCTCTGCTTACTGACTGTCCGTGCTGTTGACTGCTGCTGATTAACCGTTTCTGCAAGCTGACTCCCCTGACTTACTTTCCTTGCTGCTAGATGACTGCTGTGACTGACTGAGTGATTGTCCCCGTTGACTGCTACTTCTAAATGTACTTAAAACACCTAGAAACTTGTAGTGGGATCACAGGGTATGAGCGCGGCGTCCTCTGTCAATCTAAAATGACATGGTTAACAAAGACTACAAGAACAATACACAATCCCATCCGTTCAGTTTTCCGGATGTACACGACTGTTCTTCCACATCCGGTGACAAAAGGTCAATACATTGACTTTTAATAACAGTTTTTACGTATCACAATAATAATAGTAATAATTACGCCGGCAATGTTTTGACACACTACGCGTAAATATCCCACAAATTGCGGCGCAATTTACACAAATGGATAAATTATTATATTCACACAAAACGTTAAACCAGTATGAGTGATTCTGCCCACCTACAGGCAGCAAAACTAAGCTTTGCTTATGAAGAACTAATGAAGTGGCTTTCATCCGAAGTGGTAAAATATTACTGGTGATAGTTTCCCACTAGCGGCCTTGCCCCAGGCTAGGCCGCTAGTAGAAAAACTCTCGAAGCAGGTCACAGTTAAATCTCAGGTAATCCTGCACCAAAACATTGTTTATTGTTTTTAACCTAAAACTATATAGCTTATGCAGAATTTTGTTTTTAAAGTATACACACGTTAGAGCAGGTTGGAATAAGTAACTCATTCTAGAGTGAGCTAGGCATCACTTATTAGCTTTTAGTCTTCAAGAGGGAAGTTAATAATTTCCTCGAATCAGTTCCTGACCAGCCGAGTTGCTAGCACCAACAGCCTCATTGATCAGGCCATCAATTATGAGGCCTGATCTGGGACCGGGCTCCAGGGGCGACCACGTCCGAAATTTACGTTAATATTTTGTGCAAATTACGGAACGGGTAGGGTCTGAACCCATGGCAAGCTAATCACCGGACCTGCTAGATTTAGAACTGGCTTGTCATGAGTTCAAACCCCATCATCAATTCCGCGATTTCTTTGCAATCGTGTTATTACGATTTCGTGAATCACTCTGGGCAACTGCGAGACACTACCTAGGCTACAGCACACGAACTTGTCAGCCACACAGGTCTAGCATGATGAATCAGAGAAACACTCATGTACCAGTGGAAGGTTCATTGTTAAGCCAAGCGGAGTGGGTTGCTTAAATCCGCACACAATTTATTTTAGTATTTTCCAAGGTCCTGATGGCCCTGGCAGACCTCGTGACGTCACCCAGCATATTGCACGACAATATAGTAAAACTTGTGAGAATCAGACGATACTCTTCAAAACTAACTCTTAGTATTTATGTAACTATATATTGATTTACTTATTTTATTTCAAGGTTTCCGTATGTCTTCAAAATGCTTATATGATGTGGAAAGCTGGTTTAAACGTGAGAAAGTTTCGTTGCCATGTGAGTGGACAGAGTGGTTTAAGGAAGTACTACTTCCCAGGCATTATACTGCTGCTTACACAGTCTTACCTTCTCTACATCCCCCTCACAACAAAGCTCAAATCTCAAAAAATATGTTCCCTTCAAACCAATTCACTCCGCCCATATACTCATCCTGTCTCCATATGTGCATCCTTCCTATTATAGCAATGAATCCAGTTCCAGTAAGCCAGCGATTGCTTTATGTTTATTGTCAAAAGCAGATACACCGTACTGTGGCTACCATCATCTACATGACATTTTACAAGGTCAGAGCAAGAGCTGTTTAACCAACACATCCATCACGTAGGATAATTTTCCTGTCACATTCCATCACACTGGGTTTCACATACGAGGTAATATAATCTCTCGGCCTGAGCTGAGAGACATGGGTAAGGTGATAAGGCTAATACTGTCAAGCAGGTCCAGCAGCTACGAGACCACTGAGAGGAGTCAACATTTGATTAAGACCCTCCTCAACTGTTTTTTCCTTACGAATAAATTAAGATCTCTCTACATCCAAAATTCCCTCGTCTTCTTATATTCATCTATGTACTCATTACATTATGATAAAAATACTCTCAATAACTACCCACTACTTTATATACGTGTATATACATGTTTATATATATATGTGTAAGTATAAGTATGTAAGTTTATTCGGGTATACACAAATACAGATACATAGATTATCATACATAGCAGCATATGTGTAGAGAACCTAGGATAACACAAAAAAGTGAGACAGAGTGACTTATTTACATTGGGGTGTGTGTTGAATAGGTAAAACTGGTCAATTAGCAAGAACTCATTTAAAATTAAGTCCTTTCTAAAAAAATTCTCTTGTACGTTTAAAGATATATTTTTTTCATTACCTAGAGTTTACCTGGAGAGTGTTCCAGGGGTCAACGCCCCTGCGGCCCGGTCTGTGACCAGGCCTCATGTTGAATCAGGGCCTGATCAACCAGGCTGTTAATGGTGTTAATGTAAAAATTAATAATTTTGTACCAAAAGAACTTACCTAACCTTATTATAACAAGCGCAATTTAATTTAGCCTAATCCAACTAAATATATTTTAGATAATTTTACAATAATTTAATAATAAACAAACAATGAAATATATTTTTTCGTTGGGTTCAGAATGATTTTTGCGAAATTACACAAATTTTCGCTTGCCTTATTCGGCAAGAAGAGCGTTGCTATTTAAGCCAAAATCGCAAGTTTTACCTATTCGGCACGACATACAAACACCACAAATAGGTGAGTACACACACACACACACACACACACACACACACACACACACAACCACTGTGAAAAAATAGTGAAATTCCAATAGATTTCGTGATTTTTCACATTATCAAGGAACTGTAAAAATAAAAGATCAACAGTTCCTTGATAATGTGAGAAATCACGATAGCGCTTGGAATTTCACTATTTCTTCACAGTGGTTGCTCTGCATATTGTGATATCACCTGTTTACTTATTGCAGTTTGGATGGACGTCTAAGCTGTCGGTCGTATCTGAGCGCCTCTGCAAAGACAGTGATTATGTGAGTGATGGTGAAAGTGCGGAATGATGAAAGTTTTTTTTCTTTCTTTTTGGGTCACCCTGCCTCGGTGGGAAACGGCCGACGTGTTAAATAATAAATAAATAAATATATATATATATATATATATATATATATATATATATATATATATATATATATATATATATATATATATATATAGTACACGAGTTGAGAGATACATGTCTAGTACATATTGTTACATCTTTGTCACTGATTATAATGCGAAAATCTCATCCAGCTCTTCCGAGCTGGTGCGGTGCCAGAATACAGCATGCATTACCCCTCTGAACAGCAGCGCTGAGTCGCTGGAACAGAAAACTAGCTGCCCTGGGATCCCTAGTTACCCTGTTGAGTCTTTTGCCCAGCTCCTTGAGGAACTTAGATGCACTCTTTCCCCATGAGCCAAGGGTCTCTGAGCCTATGGGAACAAACATATAATGATGGGCAAGTTCTCCATATTTTCTCGACTTCTGGGACTCCTGAAGGTGGCAGCAGCCCCTCCTTCCTCCCTGGTGTACTGGAGATAGGTATCAGCCAAGGTAGATGCACATGTGTAGTCCCACCACCTGCTTGCCGTCTGTCCAGGCTTGAAGGGTGATACCATCTGGACGCTTTTGGTTGCCATCAGATCTGCATAGTTGGGGTGGTTCCCTTACTGCTGGGCATCCGGCTGTTGTGAGGCTCCTCTTGATAATGTTATTAACCTCTTCATGTCTTGCAATCTTTCCCTCGGATTTACGACACACAAGACCATGGTACCCGAATCGGTCTGCTGCTTCACTGCCACAAATACACCTGTGTTCGGCGAGAATAGGGGCGGCAAGTCGAAGGGCAACACCAATGCGGATGGTCTGTGGGTCGAGGCGTGTGCCAAGGCTGGAGTTGGGAACAGCCAAAGAAAGTCCCCTGCATGAGGAGCTCTCACTGCAAGTAGGCGGGCTCTATCCTTCCCTGACACACTCTGAAGCATTGCTGAGGCTATATTCTCTACTATTGGGCCATCCCAGTGCGACTGTTTGTAGTTGTTGGGGGAAGCAGGCCTGGTTTCAGAGCCTGTTAGGTTATCCCAGATCCTGGCTCCATCAACGAACTTTTGGTCATGGATTCCAATCGTGTCCCTAAGATGTTCAGGGAGAATTGCTGCTACAAGCCCTCTGGATGCAATGCATGAAGACAGGAAAGCAGGTAGAGCAATCTGAGATGACTTGCGGACACCAATGCCTCCTAGTCTGACTGGGAGTGTAGCTTGGTCGTGCCGAATAAGTAAAACTTGCTATTTTAACTTAAATAGCAACGCTCTGTTTGCCGAATAAGGCAAGCGAAAATTTGTCTATGCAATAATTTCTCAAAAAAAAAATCATTCTGAACCTAACGAAAAAAATATATTTCATGAACCTAACGAAAAAAAATATATTTCATTGTTTGTTTATTATTATTGTAAACTTATCTAAAATATATTTAATTGCACTTGTTA
Organism: Cherax destructor; assembly: GCA_009830355.1. Classification (NCBI taxonomy): domain Eukaryota; kingdom Metazoa; phylum Arthropoda; class Malacostraca; order Decapoda; family Parastacidae; genus Cherax; species Cherax destructor. The sequence goes on along the minus strand of WNWK01007621.1, from coordinate 24,953 downwards.
TAATAAGGTTAGGCAAGTTTTCTAAGATTCTTTTCGTACAAAATTATTAATTTTTACATTAACATAAATGAAAAAATATATCTTTAAACGTATAAGAGAAAATTTTAGAAAGGACTAAATTTTAAATGAGTTCTTCCTAATTGACCAGTTTTACTTATACGGCACGACATTATAATATATATATATATATATATATATATATATATATATATATATATATATATATATATATATATATATATATATATAATTATGACAAGCAAGAACAAGGTGTGAAATTACCATCTTAACAGCATATCCTATTTCTTTACTAAGGTTTCGGATGTTTCTTCATCTATCATCAGAATCTTAAAATGTATTAAAATAAAAATAATGCGCGATTTTAAACATTTAAAATTATATCGCAAAGCAACTAAGATAATTTAATCCATAAGATTTTCAATAGACCTAAATTTACTTACCTTTGTATAAAACTTGTACATTTTAAAGATGAAATTAAGCTGGAAATTTTTGAAATTTCAAGCTTAATTTCATCTTCTTTAAAATAGGTTAGTTTTATTCAAAGGCATGAGTTGCTAAATTTGTGCCGTAGATACAAATTTAAATGCTTTTTAAAATTTTGCTTCACTGATGCTGAAGAAACATCCGAAACGTTAATAAAGAACTCGGATATCCTTTAAAGATGGTATTGTTGATGCTATATTCTCCACTAATGGTCTATCCTAGTGAGACTGTTTGTAGATGTTAGGAGGAACTGGTGTGATTGAGGAGCCTCTTGGTGTATCTCAGTGTCTGGCTTCATTAATTAAATTTTTGTCGTGAACCCCAAAACTAACTGAGGCCTTCGGGGAGAATAGCTGCTACGAATCAGCTGGAAGCATACACGAAGTGAGGAATGCAAGGAGTCTGCCATGCCTTGGGAATTCCTATGCCCCTAGTCAGACTGGTAGAATAGCTTGATCCCATTTCTAGAGTAAAATTTTGTAGACTATTGACTTCGGGAGACTGTCGCATTCACTTAGTTTAGGTTGTCATATGAGGGTACAGATCTTAAGAAATATGTTAGCCTAGGCAGGCTCAAGCACTGAATGAAAAGGTACAAGGCGTCATGGGTGTCTAGATCAACTAACTATTCGTTGTTCCAGCTTCATAACCGAGGCTTAGGTTCCTGAAGGTTGTCGCAAGTCGTTTGTGAGGACGGGCGAGGTTGAATTTCACATACACTGCTAATTTAATTTAGATTTAATTAAACTGCTTTTAACTGATAATTTTTGTGAGTTTTACAAGATAACTAAATTGTGTAACCTATGTGAACAAACAAAATGCCGACATTTATCATAAACTAAAATAACGCTACTTAATAACTAATGACATTGTAATAATTTAGAAAATATTATCCAACTTTACTGCAAAAATGATATAGTGAATATTCAAACAAAGTTTCAGCAATGAATATAATCACAATATTGTGAACAATGACTAAACACCTGCTGGTTAACTACTTACCGTTGCAGGTACAGACACGGGCAAAGTGCTGTAACATACAGTGTTCCCACTACCGGAAATAATCTCATAATTGATGGAACCTGTTTGGGGCTCTATATACGTTTGAATATTCTGGACTCGGAACCTGGAGGAGCCTAGCGCTACCCGGCTCATCTCTATGGAATTTTCACACCAACTTTGCAAGCTATTGATATACCTTTGAAGAGTTTCGAGAGTATCTACTCTCTGAGCCCGGCCATGGGCCAGGCTCGTCTGGTGCTTGCCTGGTCAACCAGGCTGTTGCTGCTGGAGGCCCGCTGCCCCACATATCCATCACAGCCTGGTTGATCTGGCACCTGGTGAAGATATTTGTCCAGTTTCCTCTTGAAGGCTTCTACACTGGTTCCAGCCGTGTTTCGGATATCTTCTGGTAAGATGTTGAATAGTCTGGGACCCCGGATGTTAATACAGTGCTCCCGTATTGTCCCCACCGCACCCCTGCTCCTCACTGGGTTTATTTTACACTTTCTCCCATATCTCTCACTCCAGTATGTTGTTATGGCAGTGTGCAGATTTGGGACCAGGCCCTCAAGTACTTTCCATGTATATATTATCATGTATCTCTCTCTCCTCCGCTCCAATGAGTACATGTTCAAGACTTGAAGGCGTTCCCAATAATTTAGATGTTTCAATGGCTCAATGTGAGCCGTAAACGATCTCTGGATTTGTTCCAGCTCTGCTATTTCTCCTGCCCTGAACGGGGCCGTCAGCACTGAGCAGTATTCTAAGTGAGGGAGCACTAGCGATATGAATAGTGTCACCATCGGCATTATTTCCTTGTTTTGAAAGTTCTCAATACCCACCCGTCATCTTCCTGGCTGTTGTGATCTTTGTCTTGTTATGGTCTTTAAACGACAGATCAGCAGACATAATTATTCCCAAGTCCTTTACGTGTTCCTTTCGTTCTATGTGGTGACCCTCTTGCGTTTTGTATATAGTGTTCCTTTTGAGTTCTTCATTTTTCCATACCTAAGCAGCTGAAACTTATCACCATTGAACGTCATGTTGTTCTCCACTGCCCATTGGAAGACCCTGCTTATGTCCTCCTGTAATTTTTCAGTGTCCTCTACCGTAGTGACTTTCATGCTTATTTTAGTGTCATCTGCAAATGATGATACAAAAGTGTGCTGGGTGTTTTTATCTATGTCTGCTATGAGGATGAGAAACAGCAGAGGTGCCAGGACAGTGCCTTGGGGCACTGAGCTTTGACCTCGCTGATGCTGGATCTTGCCCTGTTCACTACTACTTTTTGTGTTCTTTGTGTTAGGAACTCAAAATCCATCTGCCTACCTTCCCGTAATGCCTATGGCCCTCATTTTGTGCGCTATCACTCCATGATCGCATTTGTCAAACGCCTTTGCAAAATCTGTGTAAATCACATCTGCGTTTTGGTCGTCCTCCAATGCCTCCGTAATTCTGTCATAATGGTTCAGCAGCTGTGACAGGCATGATCGACCCGCTCTAAAGCCATGCTGGTTCGGGTTATGTTGGTTGTGCTGGTCCATGAACTTTGTAATCTGCCGTCTCATCACTCTTTCAAAGATTTTTATGATGTGAGAAGTGAGGGCTACTGGTCTGTAATTTTTAGCTAGTGCTCTACTACCTCCCTTATGCAAAGGAGCTATGTCTGCACTCTTTAAGGTCTCTGGAATTTCACCTAGATCTAAGCTCTTTCTCCACAGAATACTAAGGGCTCTTGCTAATGGTACTTTGCACTGCTTTATAAATAAAGCATTCCATGAATCTGGTCCAGGTGCTGAGTGAGTGGGCATGTTGGCCATTTCTTTTTCGAAATCTATGGGATTTGTACTAATGTCGGTTAGGTGGTCTGCGCAGCCTTCTGCTGGAGTGAAAATATTTCTGCATTTTCTACCTTGCTGTCATTTAGTGGGTTGCTGAACACTGACTCATACTGTTCTTTTAGAATTTCACTCATTTCCTGTTCATCGTCCGTATACGAATCTCCTCTCAATAATGGTCCAATTCTACAGGTAGTTCTTAGCTTGGATTTTGCATAGGAGTAGAAATATTTTGGGTTTCTTGCAATATCCTGTATGGCTCTTTGTTCCCTTTGTACTTCTTCTGTCAGGTATGACATCTTAAGTTTTTGCTCTAATTCCGTGATCTCTCGGTTAAGGCTATCTCTCTTCTGTTGCAACATAACTGTTTTTCAGCAATTCAGTAACCCGTTTTCTTCTCCTGTACCATCTCCTACGCTCTCTCTCTATATCTGATCTTCTTCGGGGTTTCCTCAATGGTACGTGTTTCATACATACCTTGAATGCTTCTGTATTCAGCTTCTCTAGGCACTGGTGGGGATTTAGGGTGCTCATGTCTGATTCCCATGATATGTCTGATAGCTCTTGGTATATTTTTTCCCAGTCAATTCTATGATTATTAAAATTAAACTTACTGAACATTCCGTCTCTAACATTAGTGTCGCAGTTCCCTAACCCTGAGTTAATACTAGTTTGAACTTCTATGATGTTATGATCAGAGTATATTGTTTTTGTAACTGTTATGTCTCTGATTAATTCCTCGTTGTTTGTGAATATCAAATCCAGGGTATTTTCATTTCTAGTGGGATCAATTATCTGTTGGTTTAGTGAGTACTTTTCACAAAGCCTCATTAGTTCCCTGGTATGTGCCTGTTGAGCCAGGGTGCTTCCAGGAGTTATTTCTGGTATAACATTATGGTGCCTCATCTTCCATTTTACATGAGGGAGATTAAAATCTCCAAGGATTAAAATGTTTGGGGTGGGATTCTCTAGCCTATCCAGATAGCTATCTATCTTCTTTAACTGCTCTATGAATTCCTCCGCAGTTGCTGATGGTGGTTTGTATACTAGGATAATTACTAGATTCTTATTTTCCACTTTAATGCCGAGGATTTCTACTATATCATTCGTAGCGTTCAAAACTTTATCCTGTGTCAGGCTACCCAACTAAGGTATACTGCTCACCATCACTTAATTATAAAGTTAGCCATACAGAATTATTTTTAAAACTATTTTCTTCTTTTTCATATGGATTGATACAGGAGTCACGCGAATAAGTAGTTTATGGAACTTCTTTATATTTGCGCCAAAATTTACGAAACATAAGTTGATCATGTCTAATATTATTTACTTTATTTATCGTCAGCAATATAATTTACTTTTTGTATGTTTAGGGTGATTTTCGCGGTTAAAAATAAATAAAAGCTCTTTGAAGCCAACAATTGTTTCATGTCATACATAGTCAATAATTACAATATTTTCATAACCGAAAATTAATTCATAAATTAAATAGCTACATCAAAATAGTAATCATGGAATCAAGCCTCATTTTGTTCTAAATTTCGGTCTCGGGAATAATTTAGTGTAGGTCACTGACATTCTCCCCCTTGTCCCTGGGAGAGCAGAGTCCACAGCTCGTTTATACCAGACAGTTGGCGGTTAATTCCTGGTTGACAAGGCCTTGAGATAAAGTAAAAACATGAGAAAACAAACTTGCTAAGTGCTGTGTTTTATCATAATTCGAGCCGGTATGTAAACATGAACAGAACCATAAGACACAACACTTTCAAGGATTCATAACAAAGAAACCCTGAGAGTATTTATTCATCATGTCACGAGATATGTTCGTGTCTATTAACGAGCTAACACTTTACGAGATATGGTAATGTGTTAACACCTGTTAGATATTGTAGTGGTATTGAAGATGTAATGGCATAATGAAATTACAAGTGGATTTTTTTTATCAATTGTCCCTTATGTTCATTTTGTTGTTCTGTAATATATTGATGTAGCATAAAAAAAGAAAGATGAATACATTCCTCTATGAAAGAATAGGGGCCAGAAGAATTATAATAAATAATGCTAGAACTTATTTGTTTACGATTCTATCTATTTCCCGCACATAAAACGCCCTTATCTTGGACGTCATTACGGTTTGTTCTATTATTTCCTTACATAAGCTTTCGCATTTATTTAGTATACAGAATAATTACAAGAATTTTACAAATATTAATCATGCACAATAAAAATGTTATTAATGACATACCCATTCGATGATAACGTCGGCTGGTGATCGCGGAGAGTGTCGCCGCTCTGAGAAAATTCTGCGAGCCACGAGGGATGGAGAGAGAACCCGCCACCACCAGGGTGACCCCCCGGGACTCTTGCCACTCTTCTTGCTGCCCAAAGTTGGTGTGAGTGACCGGCGTGAGCAGCGAGAGCTCTGGAGACTAGTACACTGCAAGTCTCGAGGAAGCGTGCTGCTCCGGGGGGTAAGTCTCTCAAAGCCCCCCTGCAGGGGCACCAAGGGAGGTGTATGGGGCGAACCGTCCCAAACCCCGGAGCTGTAACCTGCTTCGTAACCGAAGTTTAGGTTCCTGAAAGGAGTTATGGGCTGTTTACGGGACTCATAATTGAGAGTCAGTACAGGTGTGGTTGATTTTGAGCTGAGGTTATACGTAGAGACAGGTGTGGTGTTGAAAGCGGAGATGGACACTGTGTGATTGAGAGAAGACATCGGTGTAGATGATTTACAGGGCGTAGTGGCAGAGTACTTGATGTTTCTAGGGAGTGTGCCGGATTTTATAGACATGTCTGCGTTGGGAGCTCCTCTGCGTTGCAAATGTTTAGTTCCTCCAGGGGAAATGATTCTGAGCCAGAAGCCAGCATCCCGCCAGGGCCCTCCACGCCGCTCGAGGTTTCCTTTCGCTAGAAGCTGCGGCGACGTGGGACTGAAACCTCCAGGTAGAGCACCGTAACCCCCGTGGGGATCCATGGATCCCATAGTGCCATCGGGTGAGTAATCTTGGAGACAGTAGAGAGAGGCCGAACTTGAGAACTGAGGGTCCAGTTTCCTGTTGAACCGAGGACTCGGGAACACGGCTGACCGCCGCCAGTTTTCATGAACCATGTTATTGTCCTTTTTAGTTTCAGCTCACATTAAAAACCATTAATGAAATGTTCTCATGTTCCAGCATTATTGAGTTTCGTTAACACTCCTGTGGTATAAAACATTATAACTGCAGAGCAGGGCATGATGTGCTATTCATCACAATAATTATTACAACTGATTGTTTCAGCAATTCTCAATATTAACTCCCTCACATAAACACAGCAAACCTCAACATTTCCCTTCACGGTATGCTACAATGTAAAGAATATAAGTAAAACTTACTGATATATAAGATCATATTTTTATTAATTTAGCATCGATGGGCCAGTTTAATGTGCAGTGCCAGTCATCCTAAGCACTACCCCGAGACAGCGCCAGTCACCTTGTGAGTACTATCCCAAAGACGTGACCACTCATTCTTTAAGCACTACCCAGAGTGCCAACTGCAAACTATCCTGTGAATACTACCCTTAGAGACACTGGCAGTCATCTTGACTGCCAGTGTTGTATGACTCAGATTTAGCGCTTACTTTGATTATTATTATTATTAATGACTGCCAGTCATCTTGTGAGTGCCACCTTCAAGACTGACTAATCATGAAAACACTACCCTTTAAAACAGTAAATTTCAATCCAACTGGATGATTCGCTGATAACAGTCAGTTAATCACAGTTCGTGTGTATACGGATTCAGCAGCGTGTATAACCCTGGATAGAATACGGACGGTCTCAGTAGCAGGTCCTTTGCTAAGGCTCGTTAAACATGAACGTCACATTAATCTTCATACAGTGCCAGGCTCAGTTCCGCAAGGCAGATATGAACACTGGAAACAAATTTACTCTGCAGAAGAAGCTACCTTCAGTGTGCATGATGGATAGTAGCCCTTTGGGCGGTAGAGGATATTTCGATATACCAGATAATCTGCATAGTCCTCTAGCAATGCTGAACACTGATTCATTCTTATTTCATAGAGAATGTCTGGTGTCAACAGGCTGGGGTACAAGCCTATTTTGCCAACAAAATGAGGAGGCACATAAGACTGTCCTATATACAATCATATAAAAGACATACGTGCATAAAAGAACCAAGTTTGTGTGCCCACCAAGACTCGCCAACCGTGTAGAGGGCAACTACAACTGCCATTATTTAATATACAAATTAAAAATGTGTGTTGTGGAGTGGGTATGTGCAAAGGGTGGTTGTTACAAGGTGTATATGGAGGGCGGTTGCTAGGGTCAATAGTTACCACAGTGTGTGTGGAGGGTGGTTGCTAGGGTCAGCAGATACCACAGTGTGTGGAGGGTGGTTGCTAGGGTCAATAGTTATCAAAATGTGTGTGAATGGTGGTTGCTAGTCACCACAAGGGGTGGGTGTTGAGTGCAGGTCCTCACACTCACGTCCACCACTAAGACAACACTCTTGACTCCTCTGTGCTCGACCACAAGAACCTCCCAGCTGACCCATTCACTAATCTCTTACAACTCATTCATCCCCATGCCGGAACAGCTGAGTCAAATGTTGATTCAGGTGGACTTACGACTGCCTGGTTGTACGAGCGCGCTGGAGAATTACAGGGAGAATGCCCATCTCGACACTCGCTTACATAATATATGCTCTAGTTAGCACTGTTCTCTCCCCTAGGCAAAACATGCCCTTCCGATAAGGCACCAGGAAACGATAATAATGATTATTGCCGCCGTCGCCGCCCTATAAACTCGTCCCTAGGAAAAACATGACGTAAAGGGACACAAACGCAAATTCAAGATTACCCAAAGTGTATTGTTTTTTTTTATAACAAAGTGGAGGACTTGCAGGCGTGTTCTGATTCCCATACTGGGGAAAACTGTGGCGTCTCACAAAGCCGGCACACACGCCGACATGGTGTGTGGGCAAATTTACAGAACCCGTAATTAACCACTACCCACCTCAGAAAGTCTGTTTGGTCACTGGGTGCATGTTGCTAGAACACATTTCATCAACATCTCATACTGGTGTGGTTGCTGAGTTGCTGCAACACGTTTCACCAACACACGTTGCTGAAGCACCCGTCTCACCAGTACCACATACTGGCGTGGTACCTGAGTGTGTGTTGTTGGAACACGTCTCACCAACACTTCATACTGGTGTGGTCACTGAGTGTTGCTCTCCCGTGAGTGTTGCTGGAATACAAATCACACCAACACCGCATAACAAAGCAGCGGCATTGATCACTTCCTTGCGCCTACACGTAATGCGTATATGACACAACATAATCAGATTGAAAATAATTTATCCTGGCTGGAGGTCTAATCTTCCACCCTAATATTTTTCTCACACAGCTTATTTATTTATTTTCCTCGTGGAATACCGATTAGGATTAGTTGAGCCATGTTCCGGAACAAGAGCAGGGCAAGATGGCCACCCAGCTCTCTAACTTAAATATCTTTCACGCCTTGTTATTTAAAAAGACTAAGGAATACATCACCTTAAACAGAACCACACCTGAAAACTTTAAAAAAGAAAAAAAGAAATCAAAATAAATTTGTGCCTGAACACAAATCTAACAATAATCTAATAAAACTATAACAAAAATAAGGATGTTGGAAGCAGCTTACTGGGCCAAGGGAAACAGTTTGGGAGCGGATGTTTAAGGCAGGAAATTCCCCGCCCCCCAGACCGCTACTCACACGGCTGAGTTTAGGAATGATGCGCGTGAGCTGAACACCCAGCCAGGTCAATTGAGGTCACTTCCTGGCTCGCTCGGGTTACCATCATACTGTGAGAGCGTGTCTTGTAATTCGCGAGGTGAGGCAAGTGAAAAGAAGGAAGCAGACTTTTGAACAAAGGTTGAGGAGAGGAGAAGGCGACAGAGAAACACGGAAAATCCTGAGTGGGAGAGTAAGCACGACCCAACAAGTGTAGACCGGTCCACCTATGGCTTACAATCACCTGCCCACAGCCTAAGAAGCCCGACACCAACAGGTGTTTTGTCATGGTTGTGGCAGTTAGAGGGGCCGGACAGCCCTTGGCAACACCTGCACCGTGACAGCTGTCGCATATATTACCACCGTCCTTGACTATGTAGCTCAGTAGAACAATAAAAGGGTTCTCGGTACTCACACTCAAAAAATATCGTCGAACATTATGTATAGAAGAGTGTCTTTACACATTATATATATACAGATGAATGTTTTTATACATTATATATAGACGAGAGACTAGTGGGTTTAGCGCTTCTTGTTGATTATAATAATAATATATATAGAGGAATATCCTTATACATTACATACAGTGTCCTCATTCATTATATACAGTGTCCTCATTATATAGTGTCCTCATTATATATAGTGTCCTCATTATATATAGTGTCCTCATTATATATAGTGTCCTCATTATATATAGTGTCCTCATTATATATAGTGTCCTCATTATATATAGTGTCCTCATTATATATAGTGTCCTCATTATATATAGTGTCCTCATTATATATAGTGTCCTCATTATATATAGTGTCCTCATTATATATAGTGTCCTCATTATATATAGTGTCCTCATTATATATAGTGTCCTCATTATATATAGTGTCCTCATTATATATAGTGTCCTCATTATATATAGTGTCTCATTATATATAGTGTCCTCATTATATATAGTGTCCTCATTATATATAGTGTCCTCATTATATATAGTGTCCTCATTATATATAGTGTCCTCATTATATATAGTGTCCTCATTATATATAGTGTCCTCATTATATATAGTGTCCTCATTATATATAGTGTCCTCATTATATATAGTGTCCTCATTATATATAGTGTCCTCATTCATTATATATAGTGTCCTCATTCATTATATATAGTGTCCTCATTCATTATATATAGTGTCCTCATTCATTATATATAGTGTCCTCATTCATTATATATAGTGTCCTCATTCATTATATATAGTGTCCTCATTCATTATATATAGTGTCCTCATTCATTATATATAGTGTCCTCATTCATTATATATAGTGTCCTCATTCATTATATATAGTGTCCTATCATTATATATAGTGTCTCATTCATATATATAGTGTCTCATTCATTATATATAGTGTCCTCATTCTATATATGGTCTCATTCATTATATATAGTGTCCTCATTCATATATATAGTGTCCTCATTCATTATATATAGTGTCCTCATTCATTATATATAGTGTCCTCATTCATATATATAATAGTGTCCTCATTCATTATATATAGTGTCCTCATTCATTTATATAGTGTCCTCATTCATATATATAGTGTCCTCATTCATTATATATAGTGTCCTCATTCATTATATATAGTGTCCTCATACATTATAGTGTCCTCATACATTATAGTGTCCTCATACATTATAGTGTCCTCATACATTATATATAGTGTTCTTATACATTATATATAGTGTTCTTATACATTATATATAGTGTTCTTATTTTTTTTTTATTAACACAAAGGCCTTTTCCCACCAAGGCAGGGTGGCCCGACAAAGAAAAAACTTTCATCATAATTCACTCCATCACTGTCTTACCAGAGGCGTGCTTACACTACAGCTACAAAACTGCAACATTAACACCCCTCCTTCAGAGTGCCGGCACTGTACTTCCTACCTCCAGGACTCAAGTCCGGCCTGCTGGTTTCCCTGAAACCCTTCATAAATGTTACCTTGCCTACACTCCAACAGCACGTCAAGTCCTAAAAACCATTTGTCTCCATTCGCTCCTATCTAACACGCTCACGCACGCTTTCTGGAAGTCCAAGCCCCTCGCACACAAAACCTCCTTTACCCCCTCCCTCCAACCTTTTCTAGGCCGACCCCTACCCCACCTTCCCTCCACTACAGATTTATACACTCTCGAAGTCATTCTATTTTGCTCCATCCTTTCTATATGTCCAAACCATCTCAACAACCCCTCCTCAGCTCTCTGGATAATAGTTTTGGTAATCCCACACCTCCTAATCTCCAAACTACGGATTCTCTGCATTATATTCACACCACACATTGCCCTCAGACACGACATCTCCACTGCCTCCAGCCTTCTCCTTGTTGCAACATTCACAACCCATGTCTCATACCCATACAAGAGTGTTGGTATAACTATACTCTCATACATTCCCCTGTTTGCTTTCATGGATAAAGTTCTCTGTCTCCACAAGCTCCTCAGTGCACCACTCACCTTTTTTCCCTCGTTAATTCTGATTCACCTCATCCTTCATAGACCCATCTGCTGACACATCCACTCCCAAATATCTGAACACATTCACATCCTCCATACTCTCTCCCTCCAATCTGATATCCAATCTCCCATTATCTATTTTTTTGTTATCCTCATCACCTTACTCTTTCCTTCATTCACTTTTAATTTCTTTCTTTTACATACCCTACCAAACTCATCCACCAACCTCTGCAATTTCTCTTCAGAATCTCCCAAAAGCACAGTGTCATCAGCAAAGAGCAACTGTGACAACTCCCACTTTGTGTTAGATTCTTTATCTTTTAACCCCACACCTCTTGCCAACATCCGAGCATTCACTTCTCTTACAACTCCATTTATAAATATATTGAACAACCATGGTGACATCACACATCCCTGTCTAAGGCCTACTTTTACTGGGAAATAATCTCCCTCTCGTCTACATACTCTAACCTGTGCCTCACTATCCTCGTAAAAACTTTTCACCGCTTTCAATAACCTACCTCCTATTCCATACATTTGCAACATCTGCCACATTGCCCCTCTATCCACCCTATCATATGCCTTTTCCATATCCATAAATGCCACAAACACCTCTTTACCCTTATCTAAATATTGTTCACCTATATGTTTCACTGCAAACACTTGGTCTACACACCCCCTACCCTTCCTAAAGCCTCCTTGTTCATCTGCTATCCTGCTCTCCGTCTTACTCCTAATTCTTTCAATAATAACTCTACCATACACTTTACCAGGTATACTCAACAGACTTATTCCCCTATAATTTTTACACTCTTTTGTCCCCTTTGCCTTTATAC
>WNWK01007621.1:0-7500 GCA_009830355.1 Cherax destructor | reverse complement strand
ATACCAGACAAGGCACGTGACCGCCAGAGGTAATATGTAGACAAAACAAAGAGGGATTGCTGGCTGTGGATTTTCCCTAAACAATTTCCTGTTACTACTGAAGCAACAGAGGTCACTGGACAAGCTCACAACTACTACAAGGTTTGGGTACAGAGCCAACTATTCTCATTATGAAAAGTCAATTTCTTTAAGTTTTTTTAATGTAAATTTTTTTAACTTCCGATGTTTTCTCCAAAATCGTATTTTCTTTATTTGAAGTACGTTAAGTTAATTTATGTCAGGTTAGGTTATGGTAAATTACGTAAACCCATCAAAACATACTGAAACATAATAAGCAAATTAAAAAAACACGACGGAACTTGGAAGAATTCAAATTGTTCAGTCCGGCTCACTATGAGGAGTCACAGTGGTGCATATTATGTTAGTGGGATGGATTGTGAAGGACCTGCCTAGTATGGGCCAACAGGCCTGCTGCAGTGTTCCTCCTTTCTTATGTTCTTATGTAATTTTCTGTGTCTTTCTAGTTTATACAAGTGAAGGGTGTCACAACGTGCTCTTCCTCACATTATTTATTAACTCTTCCTTTCCCTCCCTCCCTCTCTCGCTCAATACACGCACACTTCGGAAAGTACAAATCTTTAAGTTCAGACTAATAGACACAGAGGACAGTAATGGAGCTGCGGGCGGGGATGAGTTCACAAGGGCGGACCAGGGGAGCTGTAGGAGAAATAAGCTAATAAAAGCATCACAGGATGTTTTGTGTATGTCAACACACTGGTAGGGACAGCATGAGGGTAGGGAGGGAGGATGTGCAACACATCACATCACTGGTATATCTGTTACAGTGACAACAAAGTGTTGCCTGGTAGGTGGTAGCGACGAACTGTCACATATGTGGTACATATTCTTTCAACACGTCGCCAGTTTCCCACTAAAGCGGGGTGGCCCAAAAGGAAAAACGAAAGTTTCTCCTTTTACATTTAGTAATGTATTCAGGAGAAGGGGTTACTAGCCCCTTGCTCCCGGCATTTTAGTCGCCTCTTACGACACGCATGGCTTACGGAAGAAGAATTCTGTTCCACTTTCCCATGGAGATAAGAGGAAACAAGAACAAGAACTAGTAAGAAAATAGAAGAAAACCCAGAGGGGTGTGTGTGTGTGTGTGTGTGTATGTATGTATGTATGTATGTATGTATGTATGTATGTATGTATGTATGTATATATATATATATATATATATATATACATCTAGAACGCATGTGTATCATGTACACCGTATTTATAGGTATTAAGTTAAACATACATAACGCTGATTAATTAGACTAACAGAAAGCCACACTCTCAGCGATATTACTGGATATATTTTCCACAAGATAACTAATGTTTGCAATCTTGATTCTAGATTAGGTATGGGACGATACCAAAATTTTTATCGATACCGATACCTTCAAAACTAGCCGATACCCACGGATAGTGATGCTTTGGCACACTCCTGCTCCGAATAAAATTACTGAAACCGCCGTAGCTCCAAACAACAGATGCAACAACAGCTGTGTTGAATAGGTGTGAGTAGCGGATATTGCCAGAGGGCCACAAGTGTTATCAATCAGCTGTACTGGAGGAGAGAGGTGGCGGTGGCTGCGGCCGGAGACGCTAACAGTCCAACACTGCATCTCACTGTTCTCACTACAACAAAACTGGACTTGTCCCTCCCTGCCTCACAGTGGTGCAGTTAAAGCTCTCTCCTGCTGCAGCATTCTAAACCATATTAGTATTATATTCTCCGTGAGGCGTTAAACCCTTGTGGGTCATTCAGTGCAAGGAGTGGTGAAGCTCTATCACCCATCTCAACGTGAAATATACTACTTAAAATGATGTACAAGTGCAATGCAAATAGTTATGGGCTGGAAGACACATTATGTATCATGTCTTCATACCAGTATTAACAGCCTGGTTGATCACGCCCTGATCCACCGCGAGGTCCAGTCATGGACTGGGCCGTGGGGGCGTTGACCCCCAGAACAGCCTCCTGGTATACACCAGCCTCGGATTCTGAGGAATATTTGTTGATAGTTTAGTAACAAATCGTGTTGATAAAACGCCGTTTGGAAACTAGGACACTGAGATAAGTGTCAGGGGCCCAAGGCTGTTCAACAGCCTCCTATCATACATAAGGAGGATTACCAATAGACCCCTATCTGTCTTCAAGAGGGAATTGGACAGATACCTAAAGTCAGTACCTGACCAGCCGAGCTGTGGTTCCTACGTTGGATTGCATGTGGCCAGCAGTAACAGCCTGGTTGATCAGGTCCTGATTCACCGCAAAGCCTGGTCATGGACCGGGTCGCGGGGGCGTTGACCCCCGGAACTCCCTCCAGGTAGACTCCAGGCAGGTAAGAGGAGGATAGTGTGGTCGAGGCGAGGGCTTGGAAAACTGGAGAGTTAGATGCCACTCTCCAAGATCAGGACAGGTGGTGTGAGGCAAGGGGTAAGGGGGTATCCATACCAGCTCCAACTAGCCACGCTACCAACACAACGAAGTGGCTGAGAGAAATGCAAGTTATGATAGGAATAAGAACGGTAATCGCGTTGTTGCGGAATTCCTGGTGCAGCCGCGTCAGGAGTGCATTGAAGGTATGAGTGAGAGCCCAGCAGTGTTAGAGGCTGGGTGGGGGTAGCAGTGTAGTGGGGACCCAGCAGTGGGATGAAGGTGGACCAACGTCGGGGTGGGTGGTGGGTTACCCCCTACCATAACCCCAGGTCCCTCTTCATCTGACACTAGCTTCTCCATGTTTACTTTCATAAACATCAAAGACACCACGACGGGATAACCAAACCAATAACGAAGCTACTCTCTCTCACATCAAAAAAGAATTTAAGAGACGAAGCCTCGCCTGTGTAGCAAAAACAGAACTATGAAGACTGATGGTCCATTAATAAAACAAAATTTTAAATCATATAAAACACTACATACTATTTAATTACAAAATTTACGCCAGGATTCGATCAGATAAATAGCACACTACAGGAAAAGGAAGTATTGGCTCAGTAAGAACGGCTGCCCGTCTAATTTTAAATATATACATGAATGTAGGCTGGTAACTGCAAGGATGCCGGTTCAGTTCCCCGAACGCTTTGCACTATGTTTATGTCCACATGTTGCACCAGTCCTTGGCCAAATGATGAGTTTGTTTCTTCTAAGTGTGACTTGGTAGGGGGCAGTGACAGGAAAGTGTGACTTGGTAGGGGGCAGTGATAGTGTCTTGGTACGTGGAAGTGACAAGAAAGTGTGGTATGGTAGACTGTGGTAGTGACAAGAAAGTGTGGTATGGTAGACTGTGGTAGTGACAAGAAAGTGTGGTATGGTAGACTGTGGAAGTGACAAGAAAGTGTGGCTTGGCAGGTGGTAGCGACAAGACTATGGAACAACATTATGGAGCCTAACTTTTCTTCTTCAGGTTGAGGGACTGACCACCTCAATGTACCACTACTTTAAGGTTGATGAACTGATCAACATTTTTACTTCTCCACTACTGCTGCTGTCTTCATATTTATTTTCCTCTGTACTTAACGAAGAAGAATATCGTTTAGGCGAAACGTCTCAACAATAAAGCTACCCAAATGTTGCTCATGTGTCTTGTTTATCAACTCGTCGGTATTGTATACCATTTTCAGAATTATTTTATATAACTGCATTGATACCCGAATGCTGCAATCAACACGTCCTTGAAAATGCTAAGTAGACTGGTGAATCATGACAAGTCCAATATAATGCTAGCCTTTATTGACAAGTTTTCGCCCACACAGTGGGCTTTATAAAGTCACAAACAGATCTACTGTACCTGGGAAGAGTATATGCATATAAAAGTTATGGATATACAGTATACAGTGATTTTCACATAAGGTTATCGCCAGATTTCTTAATTTAGGTAAGGTCAGGTCATGTCATGTTATTCATGAATGTTATACAATACCGACAAGATGAAAATTAGACACATATGCAACATCTGGGTATGCATAACTTGTCAGACACTGCAACATCCTGGAATCTTGGTTCAGAGGATATCTTACATGACTTTCTTCACGGCTACTACAATTAACCAGATGAAATTAAGACACATGTGCAACATCTGGGTATCTTTATAGTAGACGTTTCGCCATCCAGTGGCTTTATCAATACAAATTCTAGGACATAATTTGAAGAGAGTAGAACTATATACAAAAGATGAGGTAATCAGTCCCTCGGTCTTGGAGTTGGTGTGTTCAGCACCGCTGGTGTAGAGAATCTGAAGTCCAGGTAAGAATGCTTGACCTTAAATAGGTTTCAGCTGAGAGGGACGGGTAGTCACTGGTAGGCGGGATTCCCCGCCTACCAGTATATAATTCCTAGAATTTTGTATTCCTAGAATTTTGTATTGATAAAGCCACTGGTTGGCGAAACGTCTACAATAAAGACACCCAGATGTTGCATATGTGTCTTAATTTCATCTTGTCGGTATTGTATACCATTCTTGTACAATTAACCCATCCCTTTCGGTATGACCTACTTCCACTGGGATATCTCGCCTACCAGTGACTATGCCCTCGTCTGCTACCCGTCCCTACCTACCTGACAGTCTATATAAGCACCAGCCTCCTTGTCTGTGCTCCAGAATCTCCACGACTACGGTGTTCTTCACACCAACTCCAAGGCTGAGGGACTGATCACCTCATCTTTTGTATATAGTTCTACTGTCTTGAAGTTATGTCCTAGAATCTGTAATGCCACTGGATGGCAAAACGTCTACACTAAAGATACCCAGATGTTGCACATGTGTCTTAACTTTCAACATCTGGGTATCTTTAATGTAGACGTTTCGCCATCCAGTGGCTTTATCAATACGACTACGGTGCTGAACACACCAACTCCAAGGCCGAGGGACTGATTACCTCATCTTTTGTATATAGTTCTACTCTCTTCAAATTATGTCCTAGAATTTTGTATTGATAAAGCCACTGGTTGGCGAAACGTTTACATTAAAGATACCCGGATGTTGCATATGTGTCTGATTTTCATGTCAGGTTAGGTTAGGTTAGGTCAGGTCAGGTCTAATTAGGTTAGATTTCATTGTCGTCTATTTATAAAAATTAAGCAAGCAATTCTGAGAGGATGGGCTGTGAGAATGAGGTTTCAACTATTTCGGTTATGATGTGTCCTGAAGGCGGTATGTTCAATCACAGGATGAGAGCTGCTGCCCAATAAACTCATCCCGCGGGACAACAATAATAATACAATCAGAAATAAGCTTTAAACCCACAAAGGTCATACAGCGCTGCAACCCCGCGGGTCAAAATTTAAATATCTACCATTGCTGTAGATGCGACGTTAACTGCTCCATAACTCCGGTGTTATGACCACCATAGGTCCACCTTCCTTTCTCACCCCTCATAGTTACCACCCATTAATTTGATAAGGTAACCCTGGCCTACCCCCCACCCCCACCTTCCTACTCACCTTGTGGTCTGCTTGAATTCAACCACATACCGAACCAGTCTTAGAACCTGTCCATGTCATTCTAGAGCGTTCTTCTCTCTGCCGCTTCTATTTTAATCAAGAGATTTTCGTCACCTACAAACATCAACCCCTCAAGGGAGGTTCCTAGACGCTGGTGAGGGGCTCTTGATCTAGGGAATTGGATCTGTGCTCCAGTTCCCTGAATTAAGCCTGAATACCTTCCATCCCCTCCCCCCACAGGTGCTGTATGATCCCTATGGGTTTAGCATTCCCCCATGATTATAATAATTATATAATACAAACATCAACATACAGCATTTCTTTAAACAAGCTGCTGACATATACTAAAACAATATTCGTGCAAAGATTAAATGTTACTGAATTCCACTTCCTTCTTTCTCGCAGTTTGACATCTCTACTCATTATCACTATCTTCTGCTTCTCTCTTCATTATACCACTGATATAACTTTACTATATCACCCTAATAATTCGACCTCCTTTTCTGACCATCCAGGCAAAGGCACTCTACCTACCCATCTCTTTCCTTCCTACTTCCCGCCAGTCTATCAGAGTCATTAAATTGGTTGGCCACAAACCTGCCCTCTGAAAGCTCATGCTCTTGGGCCGTTATAAATTTTATCCTGCCTAGGTGAACGCTTTACAAAGTATACATATCAGGAATATTAATCTCTAGCTTAGGACTTCTGCATATTTCCTTGCTTGAATACTGGTATAACATTCACTGTTTTCCAGGTGTTTGGCATGAAGTGTTAAAAGTCCATATGAGTGGCTTGCCCATGACGTCACTCCTCTCAGTGGCTTGCTCATGACGTCACTCCTCTCAGTGGCTTGCTTGGGGCGTCACTCCTCTCAGTGGCTTGCTCAGGGCGTCACTCCTCTCAGTGGCTTGCTCAGGGCGTCACTCCTCTCAGTGGCTTGCTCAGGGCGTCACTCCTCTCAGTGGCTTGCTCAGGGCGTCACTCCTCTCAGTGGCTTGCTCAGGGCGTCACTCCTCTCAGTGGCTTGCTCAGGGCGTCACTCCTCTCAGTGGCTTGCTCAGGGCGTCACTCCTCTCAGTGGCTTGCTCAGGGCGTCACTCCTCTCAGTGGCTTGCTCAGGGCGTCACTCCTCTCAGTGGCTTGCTCAGGGCGTCACTCCTCTCAGTGGCTTGCTCAGGGCGTCACTCCTCTCAGTGGCTTGCTCAGGGCGTCACTCCTCTCAGTGGCTTGCTCAGGGCGTCACTCCTCTCAGTGGCTTGCTCAGGGCGTCACTCCTCTCAGTGGCTTGCTCAGGGCGTCACTCCTCTCAGTGGCTTGCTCAGGGCGTCACTCCTCTCAGTGGCTTGCTCAGGGCGTCACTCCTCTCAGTGGCTTGCTCAGGGCGTCACTCCTCTCAGTGGCTTGCTCAGGGCGTCACTCCTCTCAGTGGCTTGCTCAGGGCGTCACTCCTCTCAGTGGCTTGCTCAGGGCGTCACTCCTCTCAGTGGCTTGCTCAGGGCGTCACTCCTCTCAGTGGCTTGCTCAGGGCGCCACTCCTCTCTCTCCATATGCAAGTAGAGACCTTGTCAGTTTCCAATTTTTTTTCCACGCCAAAAAAAAAAAAAAAAGATTTGTGTCCCTATACCTCTTCTGCCGCCACTAAATGTGCAATTATCCTTTAGGGTTGTGCTCCCTCTACGAGATCCGGTGGACGTCCTTGTTCAGTTGAATACAAGAATAGATGGACAAGTAAGCGAATGAATAAATATGTAAATGAGTATGAGTGTGCACGTGAGAGTCCACTAGCTTTCTCACCAGTACTCATCCGTGAACATAACCGCCCTCCTTGGCTGCAGTTTGTGATATACTGTACAGAGAAAAAAATTCACTGAGTCCACATCATTAGCATAGCATACGAGGTGTATTGATCATATTTGTTTACGACATAGCTATACAGGTGACCGACTGCACATGTGTTCCACACCTGTGCCACCACATATATGACGTCAGACGCAGTGCTAACTAGC
>WNWK01007620.1:25000-92174 GCA_009830355.1 Cherax destructor | reverse complement strand
AAAGCATTTTTCATTTTATGATAAAAAATGGCTTTCCCCCAAAAGGAACCCGGACCCTTTTTTTCCTTCGGTAAAACCCCATAACCAAAAATTTTTTTGGTTTCTGTGATTGCTGTTATTACTGTCTTGTTATCCTTTTTCTATCATTTATTCCCTTTTATTGGGGACCCCCAAATTTTTCTATGTATCTCCCAATGAAAAAACCCTTGTATCATGAAGCCTGGCAAGAGTAGTTTTTCCCTTTGCATTAAAGACAGAGGATCCCCCCTTAGCCCTTTTTTCATTGAATCCCCCAAAAAGGGAAATTTTTTACCCCTAAATCTAGTTCATGATTAAATTTTAAAACTGAAACTATTTATTTTCTTAATACTTCAAGGGGGGAAGTTACAGCACCCAGAGGGGTATGTGAAACCCAACAAGTGCCCCAGTATGTCCCCCAAAAGGGGGCCCCCAAGCTCAAAAAACCCCCTCGTCCCCAGCCCCAAACGGTAAAACAAAAAAAAAGTGCCCAGACATCACTCAGACAGCCCCCCAGACTCAACGGTCCCTTTTTCCAGACCGGACAGCCCCCAAAAAACCCGGGGGGGTTTTCCCCGAAAGCCCAGACAGTCACACAGCCCAAAAAAAAGTGCCCCAGTACATCCACGACAGAAACAAAAACACGCAAAAAGTACGTTCCCAAAAACCCCAAAAAGGGGCCCAAGTACATAAAAATACAAACCCAAACCCAGCAACCCCCAAACCCCCTTTTACCAAACAGTCACTCGCCCAAAAAGGGCCCCCAAAATATCACCCAGACAGGACCCGGGCCCCGGGCAACCCAGAGTCACCAAGAGTCAAAATACCCAGTCCAAAAGGGCGAACAGAGTGTGGAGGGGGGAAGACACCGTCACCACCATGGCTGGTTATTATTAGTTTTTTGGTTTTTAAACTGACTTTAAAAATACTAAACCCTTTTTTGCACCCGAGGCATTTTTAAAAAAAGCGATTTTAAAATCCCCGGGGCCGGGACCGGTTTAAGGGGGGGCTGACCCCTTGAAAAACCCCAGGAAGACCCCCCGGGGCCCCAATACCCCGTGTTTGGAAGGGGGGGGGATTGGGGGTGACCCCTTTTAGAACTGGGGGGGTGCAGACCGGGACTGCGGGGTCACTTGAACCGGGGGTATCCCTTGGTGCCTGGCACTAGTTACATAGAAGAACCAGAGGTGAGTATTCAAAAAGGGTCTGGTTCCCCGTCTGCCATTCCACAAAAAAAAATATTTGGGGGGGGTCTCAAAACTGGGAGCCCACCCCCCTTTCCCCACATCAAACCTGATTACCCCCAAACCAAGTGCTGCATGACCCCTAAGGGTTTGCGTTTTCCCAACCGGTAGCCCATTTTAATAAAATTTTAAAAAAATTTTTTAACCATTCAAAAATTTTTCCGGAAAACAAACCAGATTTTTTGTTTTTAGATTTAGTTTTTCCAAAAAGGGGTTTTGTTTATTTTTCCCCCTATCCACCCCGTGGGGAAACAAGGCATATGGATACAAAAAAAACCCCGGCACTAGGCACCAAAAGGGTTAAAATTTTTTGGTTTATTCTACATTTCCTTATTGTTACAAGCAAATTTGGAAATTTGCTTATAAACTGGTATCTTATTTTAAAGGAATAAGATTCTTGAAAATGTCACATGGGTTTAAATTATCTGTCTATCTCATATTCCCCAATAAGGGGCCCAATTTGGGGCACATAGTGTTCAAGACAGTGACCATATCCCCGATCACAAAATTTTTTTATTTATCATATGTGTCTCCCAAAATAAAAATAAAGCCCAAAAATGGACCAACATCAGTCAACGTCCCCGGGTGGCCCAAAATCAGTCAGTTTTTCCCGGATTTCAACACATCAGCGCCCTTTGCCCCCCCCTACAACACGTCGTACCCCTACCCCCAAAAAAGGGGCCCCAACAACATCAGTCAGAATTGAGCGCCCGCCTGGTACCCAAAAATCAGTCAGTACTTGTAAATAAGCCCGGGACCCCAACATCAGTCAGTAAAGGGAAGCCTAAGCCCGGGCCCCAACATCGTTTGTACCTTGCCGCCCCCAATGGCCAACAACATCAGCCCCACTTTTGCCAACCCTTGCCTGGCCACTACAAGCCCAAGCCCGGCCACTACAAACCAGTCATACTTTGTACTTTAAAAAAGGCCACTCAACATCAGTCAGTCTGTTCACATTGCAAAATTGTCATTTCCCCTTTTTTTTTGGATGTAAAAAAATTTAAAGAAGGGGTGGGAAAGGGGTTTTACTATAAGTATGATGAAGACCTAGAACTGTACTATTATTGAATTTAGTGATTATCAAGAGTACATTTGAGTTTCCTTATTGAAAACACAAGGCACAATACCGCCTGTACACATACATTATACGGTTTCCTCTGCCTCTGCGTACGGGTTGAGTTTGCTGATTGTTATTCCCTTTATCAAGTTAGCAGCTGTATAGTAGTAGTTGTTGTAGTAGAAGTTGTGGATAACTGAGTATACCTGAGAGGATTCCGGGGTCAACGCTCTGCCGCCCGGTCTGCACCAGGCCCCGGTGGACTGGGTTACAGTAGTAGTTGTAGTAGTAGTAGCGTTCTAGTAGTGGTTGTGGTAGTAGTTGTAGTTGCAGTGGTAAGAAGTAGCCAGTTGTAGCTGTAGTTATAGCGCTTGAAAATAGCAGAACTATTATTTGTCCGAGATGAATCGTTCCGCTTCTGATTCTAGAGAACAATATAAACACCTGCAAAAACACCCGAGACGCTCCTGAGAGTTACTGGGAGGTAATCACCTGTGTAATTGAGGGAAAGGACAAAACCTGTGCACAGTTCCATGGATCAAGACCTTCACCCATCATCATTATTAATTTGCCTCCTTCATGTGTCACTGTGCCAAGCACTGTTAGATACTTCCTTATCTAATCTGGTATAATATTCTTCTGCTGTGATGCTGAAGTCTTGTTCATGTTAACATTGCTACGAATGATATAAAAACTAATTCATTTTAACGGGGAAATATATGCTATAATTTATTTACATAATAAATACGACACCTGATCATTATTTACTATATACAAGACACACACACACATACAAACACACGGGGCCAGAAGCTGAGTCTCGACCCTCAACCACAATTGGGTGAGTAGGTGAGTACACTCACACTGTACATGCCTTCACTCCAACATATCTACATCTCTGCCCTTGCAAAAAAAAATATATATATAAATTTCGCCCTCAGAAAACGGTCTTCAAACCTGAAATATACACCCTATGGTTTCACTTCTGACAGAATGGTTTCTGTTTTCCTCCAGAATATATTCTTCAGTGCCATATCAGCATATTAACTCTACGTAGAATATTTTCTGCTTAATTATAACTGAGGACGTCCAGTCACTGTGTGTGCTCGATCCTGTCCGTAACTGGTGTGTGCTCGATCCTACGTCCAGTAACTGGTGTGTGCTCGATCATACGTCCAGTAACTGGTGTGCTCGATCATACGTCCAGTAACTGGTGTGTGCTCGATCCTACGTCCAGTAACTGGTGTGTGCTCGATCATACGTCCAGTAACTGGTGTGTCTCGATCATACGTCCAGTCACTTGTGTGCTCGATCCTACGTCCAGTAACTTGTGTGTGCTCGATCTACGTCCAGTAACTTGTGTGTGCTCGATCTACGTCCAGTAACTGGTGTGCTGATCCTACGTCCAGTAACTGGTGTGTGCTCGATCTACGTCCAGTCACTGGTGTGTGCTCGATCCTACGTCCAGTAACTGGTGTGGCTCGATCCTACGTCCAGTAACTGGTGTGTCTCGATCCTACGTCCAGTAACTGGTGTGTGCTCGATCCTACGTCCAGTAACTGGTGTGTGCTCGATCCTACGTCCAGTAACTGGTGCGTGCTCGATCCTACGTCCAGTAACTGTGTGTGCTCGATCCTACGTCCAGTAACTGGTGTGTGCTCGATCCTACGTCCAGTAACTGGTGTGTGCTCGATCCTACGTCCAGTAACTGGTGTGTGCTCGATCCTACGTCCAGTCACTGGTGTGCTCGATAACTTGCTCGTCCAGTCAGTGCAGTCTTGTCTCCCTCTGTGAGCTGTTAATCTTGTGTTATATTCTTGGTTGTGAGTTAATATATTATGGTTTAGCGATGTTAATGATAAATTGCCAAAGTTTATATACATGTACACTGCTGTATCGATTTTATATAAATTTATATAGTGTATAGTGAGTTATGTATTTACAAATATATAGTATTTATGTTGCATTGATTTTTATTAATCCCTTTAAGAGTAAATACAGGATATATACACTGAGATGTGTATGTTCTCAGTGTATATACACTGAGAGGTGTATGTGTGTCAGTGTATATACACTGAGAGGTGTATGTGTGTCAGTATATATACACTGAGAGGTGTATGTGTCTCAGTGTATATACACTGAGAAGTCCCAGGTACCTACTTATAAATAACAAAAGGCACAATACCGTGACTGGAACAATACACAAATAACTCGCACAGAGAGGAGGTACACGACGTTTCGTCAACTTGACCATTTACAAGTCCCACTAACAGAAAGGAGAGAAGGAGGGAGTATATATAGGTAAGCGTCTTATTCTTTCCAACTTTTTTGCCTATATATACTCCCTCCTTCTCTTCTTTCTGTTAATGTGACTTTGTAAATGGTCCAAGTTGGACCGAAACGTCGTGGTAATCTCCTCTCTGTGTGTATCTGTGCTCATGATAACGTGAGCATAGATGGGCATGTATGTGGAGCAACTTGCAATGTGAACAGACTGACTGATGTTGTAGTGGCCAGCTTAGGCTTAGGCACAAGTACTGACTGATGTTGTAGTGGCCAGGCTTAGGCTTGGCTACAGGTACTGACTGATGTTGTAGTGGCCAGGCTTAGCTTGGCTACAGGTACTGACTGATGTTGTAGTGGGCCCGGCTAGGCTTGGCTACAGTACTGACTGATGTTGTAGTGGCCAGGCTTAGGCTTGGCTACAGGTACTGACTGATGTTGTAGTGGCCAGGCTTAGGCTTGGCTACAAGTACTGACTGATGTTGTAGTGGCCAGGCTTAGGCTATCTACAAGTACTGACTGATGTTGTAGTGGCCAGGCTTAGGCTTGGCTACAAGTACTGACTGATGTTGTAGTGGCCAGGCTTAGGCTTGGCTACAGGTACTGACTGATGTTGTAGTGGCCAGGCTTAGGCTTGGCTACAGGTACTGACTGATGTTGTAGTGGCCAGGCTTAGGCTTGGCTACAAGTATTGACTGATGTTGTAGTGGCCAGGCTTAGGCTTGGCTACAAGTACTGACTGATGTTGTAGTGGCCAGGCTTAGGGTTGGCCAAGGGACTGACTGATGTTGTAGTGGCCAGGCTTAGGCTTGGCTACAGGTACTGACTGATGTAGTGGCCAGGCTTAGGTTTGGCTACAGGTACTGACTGATGTTGTAGTGGCCAGGCTTAGGCTTGGCTACTGGTACTGATTGATGTTGTAGTGGCTAGGCTTAGGCTTGGCTACTGGTACTGACTGATGTTGTAGTGGCCAGGCTTAGGCTTGGCTACAGGTACTGACTGATGTTGTAGTGGCCAGGCTTAGGCTTGGCTACAAGTACTGACTGATGTTGTAGTGGCCAGGCTTAGGCTTGGCTACAGGTACTGACTGATGTTGTAGTGGCCAGGCTTAGGCTTGGCTACAAGTACTGACTGATGTTGTAGTGGCCAGGCTTAGGCTTGGCTACAAGTACTGACTGATGTTGTAGTGGCCAGGCTTAGGCTTGGCTACAAGTACTGACTGATGTTGTAGTGGCCAGGCTTAGGCTTGGCTACAGGTACTGACTGATGTTGTAGTGGCCAGGCTTAGGCTTGGCTACAGGTACTGACTGATGTTGTAGTGGCCAGGCTTAGGCTTGGCTACAAGTACTGACTGATGTTGTAGTGGCCAGGCTTAGGCTTGGCTACAAGTACTGACTGATGTTGTAGTGGCCAGGCTTAGGCTTGGCTACAAGTACTGACTGATGTTGTAGTGGCCAGGCTTAGGCTTGACTACAAGTACTGACTGATGTTGTAGTGGCCAGGCTTAGGCTTGGCTACAAGTACTGACTGATGTTGTAGTGGCCAGGCTTAGGCTTGGCTACAAGTACTGACTGATGTTGTAGTGGCCAGGCTTAGGCTTGGCTCAAGTACTGACTGATGTTGTAGTGGCCAGGCTTAGACTTGGCTACAAGTACTGACTGGTGTTGTAGTGGCCAGGCTTAGGCTTGGCTACAAGTACTGACTGATGTTGTAGTGGCCAGGCTTAGGCTTGGCTACAAGTACTGACTGATGTTGTAGTGGCCAGGCTTAGGCTTGGCTACAGGTACTGACTGGTGTTGTAGTGGCCAGGCTTAGGCTTGGCTACAGGTACTTCTGGCAGTTTGGGAGACACACAGATGATGATTATAGAAACTTGTTTTGGGACTGCCCCCTTGTAAGCTGCACTCTGGGCAAACACTGTTGACACCGACACTCTGAGACACTTCTCTCAGACTTACAAGTGGCTATGGTACAAATTTCTATCTAATTGCAGTAAGGGGAATCCCACACTGCCTACACAATACTGGAAGGGGGTTTACTTACTTGAAAAAAAAGGGTGGCTATGTGTCCTGTTCTTCCTTATATATAACCCCTCCTAACACCATGTGCAGTGGAGAAACTTTGTCTGCAAAAGATGGGGTAATTAGTGTCCTGCCTGCACCTCAGAGTTCCCTGGTTCCTAGGATGTCCCTTGAGTAATATATGCAGTAAGTAACACTAGCTTCCAGACTGAACTTAAGAGACGACGCTGGTACATACCAACACAAAGGCGTCCGTCTGCTTAAGACCCACAGATAACTCACTAACGTTTCCCCCAGAAAACTGGCCAGATACTGAGAGAAAGAAAGCCTAGTCTTACTGTAATGGGTCTGGATGGAGGCAGATTTCCACGGTACTTCGGGATCTCCTCCAGGGCCCCAGGACAGATGTTGGGTCACGTGGAGGGTGCTGTTTGATCTCAGCACGTCTTGTTCTGTCGAAGTCTGGTCTGGTAAGTAGGAACTGGTGCTCTTACCCGCCTAGATTCAAGTGTAGAGCTGCCAGTTCTCGTTAGCTAACATAATCTAATGCTTGTCTATTCAGGCCTATAACTACCTATATTAGGGTGCTAGAGCTACATTATTAATATCTAACGTTGCCTTAATAATCCTACTATTAGTCTCTAATTGTACAAACTTGCCTAGGTGTTCCTAGGTGGGTAAATCTATCAACTAAAATGTACATAATAGTTACCTTCATTGGCTCAAATGTGCGTATGTTTTGTTGGGTGTGTGGGTTTATAAACTCCGAGGGCCGATCCACGGTATGTTTAAGCTCCTAACGGCTCACTTACCCTGTGGAACTTTTAGTGACTAAAAAAGTTTCCACATCCTCCCGCCGACGAAGGTAACAGTTAGTCTATATCAAGTTCACCTTCCGCAAGCCCTTATGGCGGGCCCGGGACACGAGTGCTGTCCGGCCACTCTCGTCGAGCAGACTCTGGTTTAACTCCGACTGTCCAGTTTCCGCCGTGTGGATCGCTGGGGGTGTAAACTTATAGGTTCCGGTGATCTTAACACCCTTCCCTTTAACTTTATTGTCTTTCACACGTCTAGCCTTGTCTGAGCAGCTTCGTACTTTCCCACCCAGTGGCCCATATACCCTGGTAGCAATTCTTCCCACTGATACGAGGTTCCCTGGGTTTAATGACAATCTATCTCCCTCTTTAGGTACCCCATAAAAGCGTCTCCCCAAGGTGGCTAAGTGTTCGTCACTTCCTACTTGGTTTGGCTTACCTGGCGGTTCGTCGTGTACGCTAACATTCATTATCACTACTTCCCCAGCTATCGTGGTGTCAGCTTCCCCCCTCTCTGGCGTTGCAGGAAATTCATTAGGAATTCTGCCACCGATGATATATCCTGCTGGGGATCTGTATAAACCAATTCCTTCCTTAACAGTCCATCGTGTAGACAGGAAGTCATCTAGATAGTTGGCTCCCACCAGGATACCAACATTTCTGACTGTGTCAGTGGTAATGTCCTGGTCTGCCAGCTTCACACCAAGGTCTTTCAATCGCTTGGTTGCTGCTGCAAGACCTCTGGTCGTAATAGCCGCAGGTAACGTCTTTACTACCAAAGCTGTAATATTTCTGCGATGTCCACCCAGTTTAACAGTGACATCCACAACATCATAAGACTTGGGTGGGCCCTGACTTATAGCACCTCCCAATGTCGCATTAACTTTGTCGGTGGCCTTCAACTTTAACTTAGCCACCAACTTCTCTGTTATCATGGACACTTGTGCCCCCGAGTCGAAGAATAATCGGGTTGTTTCGGATCTGTTCCCGTTCACAACCCCTGCCATGACTGTAGGTAGGGCAGCAGCTCTGTGCTTCTCACTCAGATTAGAGACTATGCCCACACTAATCACGCTGGCTACCACTTCAGGCTCGGACTCGCCTTCTATCTCTACTGGAGAAACGTCCCTACTAGCCTGGGGTTCCCTTAAATTGTTGTGACATAGTGCAGTATGGTGCTTACCTTTCCGGCAATTATAGCACTCTGAAAGATGTGACTGGCAATCTTCTGCCTCATGTCTTCCACAACACCTTAAGCATAGCTGCAACTCCTTTAGTCTCTACAGCCTACTGCTCAGTGTTGCATACCGAGAGCAACTCGTGCTAGTGTGTTCACCTTCG
Source organism: Cherax destructor (assembly GCA_009830355.1). Classification (NCBI taxonomy): domain Eukaryota; kingdom Metazoa; phylum Arthropoda; class Malacostraca; order Decapoda; family Parastacidae; genus Cherax; species Cherax destructor. Next base: position 83,395 of record WNWK01007620.1, on the reverse strand, counting down.
CAGAACACGCATATTCTGGTACGAATGTCTCTGAGGGTCTGCTTAGAGGTCCTTGTCTTAGACACTTCTTTGCCATAGTACACCCCAACGTTAGTGTTATGAGCTTTAAATTGATCTCCCGGGTTTTCGGAGCGATCAAACGATTTCACCCTGGCGGGTGGTCTCTCTCTCTGACCTATATTCAGGTGCATCACGATATCACCCAACCCCTCAACAATCTGTTGTACTGTGAACCGGTTAGTCCTATACTTCAAATGTAACTCATGTACTGTAGTACTAGCTAGTTTCCTCTGAATCGTCTGACTGACCATCCATTCTGCGTTACCCCAATCATATAGATCTTTGAGACTATTTGTCAAACTTATAACTTCGATTTGGAACTTCTCTAAGCTCTGACGGTCATGACGGCAAACCTCAAGATCGGACAATCGATAAAATATAGCTATCATTATCTCCTCTGTGTTGCCATACGCATTCTTTAGTTGATCCTTGGCATGTTGATAATTAATATCCGTGGTTTGGTAATGCCGGATCAAGTCCAGGGCTTTACCCTTGAGCTGTGAACGTAAATACTGTAATTTGGTGGCATCTGACAAATCATCCCTGTCATCTATTTGTGATTTAAACTGATCCCAGAAAGCAATGTACTCTGTCAAGGTTCCATCAAACATTGGTAAATTCAATGTAGGCAATCTGGGTAACACTCTAGGGAGACTGTGGTGGCCTGCGTGCCTTGTACTATTATTTGTTGCCCTTGCTGCATCAGCCTTCAATGTTTTCATTAGCTTTTTGCAGAGTTTCATCTCCGCTTTACATTGAGCCTCATGCTCGTCGTAGTCCTCCTGAATTTCCTGTACAATATCCCCTGATTCCTCTGCTGCAAGGGCTCCTGCCTCACACTCTTTGTAGGTTGTCTCAAAGTCTGCTATCCTTTCCTCTAAAAACTTTAAACACTTCTCCAGATCTTCATGATCTATATCTGCATCTTGTCTGTTATCTTGACTCTCCTTACACGCCTTGACTAAGCGTCTCCTGTGTGCACTCATAGACCGCTTTAGCTGACTTAGAGATGGGGCAGGTACTCTCTGATTCTCCCTCGTCATTGTTGTGGTTTAGTTAAGAGCGTGTCACTAATTTGTACTTTAATTAACCCACCCCACAGTACGATACGGTATTAGGTGAGAATAAGTGAGACCTAAAGCTCCTCAACAAGCTTGACGACTTTACTTACATATATTGACTTAACTCAGAAAGAATGTACACTGGAAACCCTCAAACCCAACTAAAATGTATCTTGTTGTTATGAAAGCTTAACCTAGCAACTCCCTGTACACAATAGTAAATAGTTACAGGGCTGAGCTAGCAAATCACAAATTAAATGAGTCAAATACAATAAAATTCACACAGTAAAATATGTAGTCTTTGTAAATTAAATTCACTTGGATAATCACAAAATAAATTCAGTAAATCGAATTATAAACAGTAAATAAGTAATATTGTGTAATTAGCTTTGGCTTAACTGAGCCTAGATTGTTTAATTATTGTAGTTAGCTGGTGAAGGTAACACCTAGCCTAACTTTAACTGTTGAAATTAGTGTGCAACTAGCCTAACTCTAACTTGCAAGGTAAATGATAGCTAGGTTAAATCTGACCTAGCTGTTATAACTGTTATAAATATTGCAGAGGCCTACCCTAACTATGGCTGCCTGCAATTCACTGTAGGTAATTAAATATACAAGTTTCCTAACCTGGCTTACTTGTAATCACTGTAAATAAATAACTCACAAGCTTAACTAGCCTACTTGGCCTGCCTGTAGATTACTGTAAATAATAAACTTCTGATTAGTTAGCTTAACCTAGCCTGAGTAAGTCTTTGGGCCTAGGTGTGATATCTTAACCTAGCTTCGAAAATGACTGGTACATTAACTGTGGTCTAGCTAATTAAGACTAATGTGTCTGCTAAACTAGCTATCCCACATCTCGGTTATCGAAGGACCACTATAGAAACTTATTTTGGGACTGCCCCCTTGTAAGCTGCACTCTGGGCAAGCACTGTTGACACCGACACTCTGAGACACTTCTCTCAGATTTACAAGTGGCTATGGTACAAATTTCTATCTAATTACAGTAAGGGGAATCCCACACTGCCTACACAACACTGGAAGGGGGTTTACTTACTTGAAAAAAAAGGGTGGCTATGTGTCCTGTTCTTCCTTATATATAACCCCTCCTAACACCATGTGCAGTGGAGAAACTTTGTCTGCAAAAGATGGGGTAATTAGTGTCCTGCCTGCACCTCAGAGTTCCCTGGTTCCTAGGATGTCCCTTGAGTAATATATGCAGTAAGTAACACTAGCTTCCAGACTGAACTTAAGAGACGACGCTGGTACATACCAACACAAAGGCGTCCGTCTGCTTAAGACCCCCAAATAACTCACTAACGTTTCCCCCAGAAAACTGGCCAGATACTGAGAGAAAGAAAGCCTAGTCTTACTGTAATGGGTCTGGATGGAGGCAGATTTCCACGGTATTTTGGGATCTCCTCCAGGGCCCCAGGACAGATGTTGGGTCACGTGGGGGGTGCTGTCTATCTCAGCACGTCTTGTTCTGTCGAAGTCTGGTCTGGTAAGAAGGAACTGGTGCTCTTACCCGCCTAGATTCAAGTGTAGAGCTGCCAGTTCTCGTTAGCTAACATAATCTAATGCTTGTCTATTCAGGCCTATAACTACCTATATTAGGGTGCTAGAGCTACATTATTAATATCTAACATTGCCTTAATAATCCTACTATTAGTCTCTAACTGTACAAACTTGCCTAGGTGTTCCTAGGTGGGTAAATCTATCAACTAAAATGTACATAATAGTTACCTTCATTGGCTCAAATGTGCGTATGTTTTGTTGGGTGTGTGGGTTTATAAACTCCGAGGGCTGATCCACGGTATGTTTAAGCTCCTAACGGCTCACTTACCCTGTGGAACTTTGAGTGACTAAAAAAGTTTCCACAATGATCAAACTAAATGCAAATTATGTGATCAGGCATATGGTCACTGTCTTGAACACTATGTGCTTAATTGTCCACTTATTGAGGAATATAGAGATAGACAGTATAATAACCTATGTGACATGTCAAGATATCTTATTCATGAAAATAAGATACCAGTTATACTAAGCAAATTTCCTAAATTTGCTTGTAACAGATAAGTGAAATGTAGATATAAATCCAAATGTACAATTGTTAACCCTTTTGGGGCCTAGTACCTAGGCCTTTTGTGTATCCATATGCTCTTGCGCTACCGTCCACAGGATGGATATGGGGTGCACAATAAACTAGCCACTTCGGTGGCAAAATCTAATCTGTGCTGGTTATTTGTGTATCTACTTGTATACACACACACACAACCCGCACATATAAAAAGAGAGGAGCTTACGACGACGTTTCGGTCCGACTTGGACTTTGTAAATGGTCCAAATCGGACCGAAACGTCGTCGTAAGCTCCTCTCTTTTTATATGTGCGGGTTGTGTGTGTATTGTTCCAGTCACGGTATTGTGCCTTTTTTGTTATCTACTTTTATATTTAAAAATCAGTTTTCTATGAAGATTATGAGTTACCAAAGAAAATAGAAACGTACTGGGACTAACTATAATAAACCATCGTCTAAACAGGTGCCTTCTACCAATGTAAATTCAATGAAATTCAACCTAAGAAAACCCAACAAAATCAATGCATTCTTCTATTAATGATTGCAGGGGTCGAGTCCCGGGGGGTGGGGGGAGTCTCTGTTAATTTACACAATTAGACATATACATATGAGGTTAAATATACATAGAGAGCATATCACATCAATAAATCAGTTACGGAAAATATGACAGTAGAAGAAATCACCATTATTACACATTATTCGGCTTTATTCTTAAATTCCTTAATACTAGGACTGACGCTGATATTATGGAGTGACCCGTTTCAGTCTTCCTTACATACATAATAAGAGTTTGAAGCCTAGTCACCTTCTGTGGGTAAGGTAAGTGTGGAAATTTGTCTTTGGACTGCCTCCTTGTGAGCTGCTTCTATAGGTACATGTACAAGGTATACAGACAATAGCTAACATCAATGACATACTACTATATAGAAAGCCCCTTGTTATGCAGAGCATTTCCCGCAAATTAGGTCAGTTTTGTCCCAGGATGCGACCCACACCAGTATACTAACACCCAGGTACCTATTTCACTGCTAGGTGAACAGTGACAGCAGGTGTCTTAAGGAAACAAGTTGTAATGCTTCCACTCAGTGTGTGAGCTGAGTGCGCTACCAACCCACTCTGTCACTCTGAGTGACTTTTTTTGGGTTATCCTGGGTTCTGTACCCATATGCTGCTATGTATGATAAGCTATGTAACTGTATTTGTGTATACCTGAATAAACTTACTTACTTATTAACCCAGCTACGGGACACCTATACACCCCAACAATGTTATATACACAGGGAGGTGTGTATTTTTCAGTGTATATACAGTCTTAATGACCATCGTGTAGCTATACACCCAATAAATCAACTAAATGTGGGTTTATTTAGGAACTTTACAAAGTTATTTTTATGTCCTTATAAAGGTTTACAATTGTCTACCCACAACCTTCCTTCCTATCTACCCACAACCTTCCTTCCTATATACCCACAACCTTCCTTCCTATCTACCCACAACCTTCCTTCCTATCTACCCACAACCTTCCTTCCTATCTACCCACAACCTTCCTTCCTATCTACCCACAACCTTCCTTCCTATATACCCACAACCTTTCTTCCTGTCTAACCACAACCTTTCTTCCTGTCTACCCACAACCTTTCTTCCTATCTACCCACAACCTTCCTTCCTATCTACCCACAACCTTCCTTCCTATCTACCCACAACCTTCCTTCATATCTACCCACAACCTTTCTTCCTGTCTACCCACAACCTTTCTTTCTATCTACCCACAACCTTTCTTCCTGTTTACCCACAACCTTTCTTCCTGTCAACCCATACCAGTAAACCAGCTGCAGACAGAGAATTAAAAAAAAACAAATCTTTCTGGACGGAAAGATGTCACCTTGAGGAAGATCAAGCGGGAGGCAGGAGTGAGCAAGGCGGCTTCTCTCTCCCTCTTCAGTTTTCACTGGGACAGCCTGGAGTGTTGTCCCTCCTGCTCACTGCTCCATACTTCTGCTGCTGGAGACGTTCACTAGTTCAGACGATTACTGCTTACGTTCTCGGTTCTCTGGAAGTGATATTGCCTGCTGCAGACCTCTGTTCGTGGGTGAAGACGTTCATTGTTGGAGACGTTCTCTGTTCGTGGGTGGAGACGTTCATTGCTGGAGACGTTCTCTGTTCGTGGGTGGAGACGTTCTCTCTTCGTTGGCGAAGAAGCTCACTGTTAGAGTCGTTCCCTGTTTGTTGGTGAAGGCATTCATAGCCGGAGACGTTCCCTGTTCTCTGGTAACGACGTTCACTGCTGAAAACGTCCGCTACTGGCGTTCCTTCTTTGCTAGAGACGTTTACTTCCCAAGAGGTTCGCTACTGGAGTTCCCTGTTCGCTGAGAGAGAGTTGCTTCTCCAATATGTGAGTTAAGGGCTACCATCCCTATCTTAATTATCTTAACCCTCCCATCCCCCAGGCGCTGTATGGCCCATACGGCTTTACTGCTTCTCATAATAATAATAATAATAAGTTTATGGAGGGCAAATCTTGTACAGTTAAGTTTCCATGCAAATAAATAGGTACCTGCATTAAATAGGTAGCTGCAGTAAATAGGTACCTGCAGTAAATAGGTGCCTGTAGTAAATAGGTACCTACAGTAAATAGGTACCTGGGTGTTATATGATGCACTCAGTGGAATTTTTTGTTCATGTGAGCGAAGTTTTCCCTGACGCTGGTGGTAAGTACACAGCCTCTTCATTTGACAGGATATATACACCAAGAAGTGTATTTCAGTTTACATCTACTGACAGTTTACTTTAGTAGGTATTAAAGTATTCTTGTCTGGTGGTGAAAAGGTTAAGTGTGGTCTTAAGTAAGTTTATTCAGGTACAGGTACACATAAATACAGTTACATAGATAATCATACATAGCAGCATATGTGTAGAGAACCCACCAAGACAACCCTAATCAGACAAAGTGACTTATTTCCATTGGGGTCCTTGACTGATTTCCATTGGGGTCCTTGACTGATTTCCATTGGAGTCCTTGACTTATTTCCATTGGGGTCCTTGACTTGTTTCCATTGGGGTCCTTGACTTATTTCTATTGGGGTCCTTGACTTATTTCTATTGGGGTCCTCTAATCCTAGTGAAGTCGATAGACTTGAACCCACCATTAACCATCTTCCCATTGTAGTACCAGCACTGAACTACGACCCACGTTCTTGTAAACCGGTTTCTCTTAATACATATAATTTTTCTGTAGTGGTATGAGTAGTGGAGGCTTGAACCTCCGTCTGCTAATCACTAAACAGAGGAATTACACTTCCCGGTGTCTTTTCAACCAATTTCCTTACCACCAATACTTTCTTCTATACAGGGCGAGAATGAGGGTTTTGGTTGCAGTACTGGTTATGATCCTGGTTGATGTCCTCATGGCAGACAAGTTGTCAGGTCACCAGCACACACACCATGACCACAGAGGGGAGAATCTATCTGGCCCTAACCAGCACACAGACTACCATCACAGCCACGACACCGGAGACAATCCACCATCTGACCAACACACAGACCATGACCAGGGCTACAAGGATATTGATGTCATTGATATCAGATCAAGCGTGAGTGGGATTCTCCAACCTCCTCCAGGTACATCAACCCCCTCAATCGCTCCACTACCTCTGGCTGCGCCTCCAGCTCCTGTCCCTACCTTCAGACCAGCCTCACGCAGCGAGGATTCAACGTCTATCACCAACGGACTGTACAATCTCCCTCAAAATCAAATTCCAGCCATCAATGGTAAGTTTCACTACAAAAAAACATTCTCACTGAAGGCTCGACACTCCGTCTGCAAATCCTTGAACAGAAACTCTAATCATTCAGTCAGACTTTCTCCATCCAGAGCCTAATTAATGTTTAATCTGACATTACTAATTTAACTAAGAGATTGCACACAAGAGCGGAGGTGATGCAAGTTGCTAAGCAATCTTGCATTGGGACACCGTTTCCCTCTGTGTATAGTTTTACCCCATATTAGCTCTATGTAGAGCTTTATCACCTCATGTTTTGCTGTGTAGAGCTTTATCAGCTCATGTACAGAGCTTTATTAAGTCATAATAAAGCTCTACACAGAGCCAAACATGACATTATATTTATATTATTTTCTAATTGTTGTGGCATGTGTTTTGTCACAGGTCTGTACGATGTTCCCAGAGCAGAGACCATTCCCCAGACCCAGCAGGGGTCCTGCCAGGCCCAGACCCTTGTGGTCACCTCCAGAGATGTTGTGGTCTCAACTAGTCTGGTGTACTCTCAGGTCAGTGTGCTCGACCCCCCTGTGGTACACGTATGTCAAAGCAAAAGGTTAAGACAGGGGTAATGGCTGTTCATACTATATTCTTTTCACCTGGGAGCGTTAAATGCACAGGGGAGAGATAAGTCAGGATTAAGCCAAAGGTCAGAGTATCTTCAGTTTCCCTCAGAAGACAGACATAAATTGCATTGACCTTCTTCTAAATCTAGTGTCTTATGTATTTCAATATCTATTCTATATTTCTAATGTAACTGATACATTTAAAAAAAAATGTCTGATAATTTTATATCCAATAATAAATTTATTTTTAATTAATTTATATATTTACAAAATAGATGGTGCGTATAACACAAATTTGTTTTTTATGGTATGTGTGTATGCTTGATCGCCTCTGATTAGAATAATTATAGAGTTATAATGGTTATATTTATGGTTATTGTTAGAATTATAGAGCTATAACCGATGTTACATCTATAGAGTTATAGAATTACAGTGAAGTTACAGTCACAGATCACTGACTTTTTTTTTTTGGTGTGGGGGGGGGGGGTTATCCTGGTGGATAATTTACACATATGTTATTATGCAATAAGATCACAGTAAACAGGTGATATCACAATATACAAAATAATCACTGTGAAAAACTAGTGACCTTCAAAGAACTTGGAAGGTCACTAGTTTTTCACAGTGATTGTTTTGCATGATATGCATGATAATTGTACTCTCCTCTCTTAGTACTCTCTTTACATCATCATTCCACCAATCGCTCCTCTTCCCCCGCACCCACCCTCCTATATCCACAAAGTTCTGTTGCACACTGCATTTTAAAATAAGAACATAAGAACATAAGAAAGGAGGAACACTGCAGCAGGCCTGTTGGCCCATACTAGGCAGGTCCTTCACAATCCGTCCCACTAACAGAATATTTGCTCAACCCAATTTTCAATGCTACCCAAGAAATAAGCTTTGACAATTCTACCCACTCATGCGCGAGTCCCACTCAAATCCAACCCCTCTCACTCATGAATTTATCCAACCTAAATTTGAAACTACCCAAGGTCCTAGCTTCAATAACCCTACTAGGCAGACTGTTCCACTCATCAACTACCCTATTTCCAAACCAATACTTTCCTATATCCTTTCTAAATCTAAACTTATCTAACTTGAATCCATTATTGCGGGTTCTCTCTTGGAGAGATATCCTCAAGACCTTATTTATATCCCCTTTGTTAATACCCATTTTCCACTTGTATACCTCGATCATGTCTCCCTCATTCTACGTCTTACAAGTGAATGTAATTTTAGGGTCTTCAATCTTTCTTCGTAAGGAAGATTTCTAATGCTATGTATTAATTTAGTCATTCTACGCTGAATGTTTTCTAACGAATTTATGTCCATTCTGTAATATGGAGACCAGAACTGAGCTGCGTAATCTAGGTGAGGCCTTACTAATGATGTATAAAGCTGTAATATAACCTCTGGACTTCTGTTGCTAACACTTCTTGATATAAATCCCAGTAATCTATTTGCCTTATTACGTACGCTTAGGCATTGCTGTCTTGGTTTAAGGTTGCTGCTTACCATCACCCCCAAGTCCTTCTCGCAATCTGTATGGCTAAGTTCTACGTTATTTAACTTATAAGTGCTTGGGTTATGGACACTCCGAGCTTCAGAACCTTGCATTTATCTACATTGAACTGCATCTGCCACTTTTCTGACCACGAATTAAGTTTGTCTAAATCTTCCTGAAGTTCTATGACATCTATGTTTGAATCAATTATCCTACCTATCTTCGTGTCGTCGGCGAATTTGCTCATATCACTAGTAATTCCCTCATCAAGGTCATTGATATATATTATAAATAACAATGGGCCTAAGACTGATCCCTGTGGAACACCACTTGTTACAAGTCCCCATTCGGATTTAACCCCATTTATGCACACTCTCTGCTTCCTATTGGTGAGCCATGACTCGATCCATGACAGCACTTTTCCCCCAATGCCATGAGCTGCCACTTTCTTTAACAGTCTCTGGTGCGGTACTCTATCAAAAGCCTTACTAAAGTCTAAATAAACAATATCGAATTCTTTATCGTGATCAACAGCCTCAAAAGCTTTACTGAAGAAGGTTAATAAATTAGATAGGCAGGAACGGCTCCTCGTGAATCCATGCTGGGTATCATTAATCAAATTATGGTTATCTAGATGGCTTCTAATAATATCAGCTATAATTGACTCTAGTAATTTGCCTACAATTGAGGTCAGGCTTATTGGGCGGTAGTTTGACGGTAGTGACTTGTCCCCTGCTTTAAAAATAGGAATTACATTAGCCATCTTCCACATATCAGACACTACACCTGTTTGAAGAGATAAATTAAAAATGTTAGATATTGGTTCACAGAGTTCCATTTTGCATTCCTTAAGAACCCTTGCAAAAAGCTCATCAGGACCCGGCGATTTATTTTGTTTCAGTCGGTCCAGCTGTTTCATACAAAAATACCTCTTGCATAAGAAAGGAGGAACATTGCAGTAGGACTGTTGGTCCATACTGGTTAGTTAGTTTAATATCTTTATTATGCACCCCATACCCATCCTGTGGGCGGTAGTCAAAAGATTACAGAGGTACATAATGGGTCCAGGAATTGGGCCCCAAGACCATACTGGGCAGGTCCTTTACAAATCCAACCCACTAGCAGAATATTTGCCCACCCCACTTACAGTGCTACCCTAACAATAACCTCTTGAATATCATTGCCTATACCCTCACTGTGCCTAAATAACCTTACTTCTCACAGGTGGTGGTACCAACCACAGTGGTCCAGAGGGTCACCTCACAGGTGGTGGTACCAACCACGGTGGTCCAGAGGGTCACCTCCACCAGGGTTCAACATCAGACCTCTTACGTGACGGTCCGAGGACCTGTACAGGTGAGTCACACTTGTACAAGTAGTGAATATATTATCCTCACCCATGTGACCTGATCTGTGACCCAGTTAGTCTGTCGTATTGAGATAAAACATCCCAGGAATAGGCCTATTTCCTGTATCCAGGTAAAACACCTCAGCAGTAGGCTTATTTCCTATTACTCTTCCATGAATTAATATACACAGAGAGAAACACATGTCTCAGTGTACATAAGCTGAGAAATTTATCACTATTTTAGGTATTAAAGTATTCTTGACTGGCAGTGAAGAGATGACATGCAGCCTTAAATGACTCGTCTATTAGATAGGCATTAAGCTCTATCAACCAACAATCCTACAGTTTTTTAGGATAGTGTTTAATTTTACTGGGTATATTTGTTGGCGCTTTAATAAAAGATGTCTAATGTTATAGGTGGTGACCTCACGTGTGGTTGAAGTCCAGTACATCACAGTGACTAGGACCAACCCAATACTTCAGACTGTCACCAGTATAGCTACACAGTACCAACCCAGGTATATTACCAGTACACAGATCCAGTACGTGCCCAACACCGCCTGCCCGGCTGCTGCTGCTGCTGCTGCCCAGAGTTCAGGGTACTCATACCCTGAACCAGATTCCGATAGTTCAGGATACTCATACCCAAAACCGAAGGACAGTGGAACACCAACAGGTAGTATCCTGCCCACCACCTCCTATAACAGAGGAATCGTGAGACCAGCAACGAGCGATACTGGGCTAGTAAGACCAGCACCGGACTCCAGCGGGCTAGTAAGACCAGCACCGGACTCCAGCGGGCTAGTAAGACCAGCACCGGACTCCAGCGGGCTAGTGAGACCAGCACCGGACTCCAGGGGGCTAGTGAGACCAGCACCGGACTCCAGCGGGCTAGTGAGACCAGCACCGGACTCCAGGGGGCTAGTGAGACCAGCACCGGACTCCAGAGGGCTAGTGAGACCAGCACCGGACTCCAGAGGGCTAGTGAGACCAGCACCGGACTCCAGCGGGCTAGTGAGACCAGCACCGGACACCAGTGGGCTAGTGAGACCAGCACCAGACACCAGCGGGCTAGTGAGACCAGCACCGGACTCCAGGGGGCTAGTGAGACCAGCACCGGACTCCAGCGGGCTAGTGAGACCAGCACCGGACACCAGCGGGCTAGTGAGACCAGCACCAGACTACCATTCCAACTCATTCGGTTACCACGGACCTTTCTTCGGTCCTTTCTACGCCAGACCAGCAATATATCCCCAGCACAGCAGGTTAAAGAGCATCTTAAGCAAGTGGGGATTATAAGAACATAATAAAGTTACTTAGCACTGGCGCTCACAGGACCACCTGAGTGCTCAATAAACCAGCCGCTCCGGACACACATGTCTATGGTGCATCCAACAAAATAAGAAGACTCTTGGATGTCACTACCGCCCGCCTCCGGCTGGGTTACAAGTATCTTTGGCAGGTTAAATCACCACCACCAGATGTAGACCAAACAAGATGTAAACTTTGCCAGTTGGATTATTGTCACACCCTGCGTCATTATGTACTGGAGTGCGTCACACCCTGCGTCATTATGTACTGGAGTGCTTCACACCCTGCGTCATTATGTACTGGAGTGCGATAAAATTAATGAATTCAGAGACAACTCACTCAGAAATGTTCAAGATATGTCAAAGTATTTTATCCACAGTGGTATATTACAGACCATTCTGGAAAAATACCCTGACTTTGCTCCCTGTAAATAAAGCATTGCCACGTGTGTGTGTGTGTGTGTGTGTGTGTGTGTGTGTGTGTATGTGTATTAATTACCATTTTGTCCTATGCACATGTCGATTGAAAACTGTGCCTGTTGCATGTGCGTGTGTGTGTGTGTATGTATATATGTTGGTGTATGTGTATGTTTGTGTGTATGTGTGTGTGTATGTGTGTGTGTATATGTATGTGTATATGTATATGTGTGTGTGTGTGTGTGACCCAACAATTAAAATTTGCACCAATAACTCATTACAGTTGTGGCTGGGTGTAGACTAATAGATTGCTCATTGCTTTATAATTTGTTCATGATTGCAACCATGTACAGACGTAAGTAAATTTACTTACATGATTCATTACCTTGTAACTAGTGAATTCATTACCATTGTACCTTGTTCAGCTATCAAAACTTTGGTGCCCAGTCTCTGGACCCTATATATACCTCTGTAATCTGCAAATACCTTTGTAACTTGTCATGATTGTGACCATCTGAGTTCATTACCTTTGTAACTTGTTCAGCTATCAAAAGTTTGGGGTCCAGTCCCTGGACCCATTATGTACCTCTGTAATCTTTTGACTACCGCCCACAGGATGGGTATGGGGTGCATAATAAAGATATCAAACTAAACTAAAAACTTCGGACACAACGTAACTTAACAAATATCTTAACATAAGAAAGAATAATTTCATCAATTATATACTGAGTACGAGGGATCGAACTGGTGTTTGCTTCGTGTGCAAGTTTACACTCGTGTGGAACTTTATCCAGGACTACTGAAGTCCATATGCACAATATGCAATAATCGTGAACGAGCGATAAAAAACAAAGTGGAGAGTTGAATGATAGCTCTAGGCCTTTCGTGCTGCAATCAACACATCATCAGGAGCTTGCAATGTTGCGGAAATGAGTAGCAATCTCCCTGGACTTCCTATTCATTTCTGCAACATTGCAAGCTCCTGATGATGTGCTGATTGCAACACGAGAGGCCTAGAGCTATCATTCAACCCCCCCTGGTGGGTATTTTGCATACAACATATATTTTTTTTATATCTCAGTCTACCACCTCGGAAATCATGATAAAAATTAATTAACCGGTAAGACAAGATGGCGCCTTTGTAACACCTTACTGAACTGACAAAATAACTCAATAATAATCCTGACACCAACAGATCGGTTGATCAGAGACAGCCACGATTAGCACACGGAGGATCGAGCCTCCACCAGTCCTGGCTTGTCTGTGGCTCTGTGTGAGTGTCTGTGGCTCTGTGTGAGTGTCTGTGGCTCTGTGTGAGTGTCTGTGGCTCTGTGTGAGTGTCTGTGGCTCTGTGTGAGTGTCTGTGGCTCTGTGTGAGTGTCTGTGGCTCTGTGTGAGTGTGTACACACCTGACATACGCATGTGATGCACCTACCACACCTGTGACTGGTTTCCAGGGTTGTTCTACCCCTGGTGACCCAGACTCACCTGGTAACCCAGACTCACCTGGTGTCCCAGACTCACCTGGTGTCCCAGACTCACCTGGTGTCCCAGAGTCACCTGGTGTCCCAGACTCACCTGGTGACCCAGACTCACCTGGTGTCCCAGACTCACCTGGTGACCCAGACTCACCTGGTAACCCAGACTCACCTGGTGACCCAGACTCACCTGGTAACCCAGACTCACCTGGTGACCCAGACTCACTTGGTGACCCAGACTCACCTGGTAACCCAGACTCACCTGGTAACCCAGACTCACCTGGTGACCCAGACTCACCTGGTGACCCAGACTCACCTGGTGACCCAGACTCACCTGGTAACCCAGACTCACCTGGTGTCCCGGACTCACCTGGTGTCCCAGACTCATCTGGTAACCCAGACTCACCTGGTAACCCAGACTCACCTGGTGACCCAGACTCACCTGGTGACCCAGACTCACCTGGTGACCCAGACTCACCTGGTGACTCAGACTCACCTGGTGACCCAGACTCACCTGGTATCCCAGACTCACCTAGTGTCCCAGACTCACCTGGTAACCCAGACTCACCTGGTGACCCAGACTCACCTTGTTTCCCAGACTCACCTGGTAACCCAGACTCACCTGGTGACCCAGACTCACCTGGTATCCCAGACTCACCTGGTGTCCCAGACTCACCTGGTAACCCAGACTCACCTGGTGACACAAACTCACCTGGTGTAAAAGACTCACCTGGTAACCCAGACTCACCTGGTGTCCCAGACTCACCTGGTAACCCAGACTCACCTGGTGGCCCAGACTCACCTGGTGTCCCAGACTCACCTGGTAACCCAGACTCACCTGGTGACCCAGACTCACCTGGTGACCCAGACTCACATGGTGACCCAGACTCACCTGGTGACTCAGACTCACCTGGTGACTCAGACTCACCTGGTGACCCAGACTCACCTGGTATCCCAGACTCACCTGATGACTAAGACTCATCTGGTGACCTCCTGATCAACCAGGCTGTTGGTGGTAGGTTCCAGTAGGCCTACATACCGTATGTGAAAATTTAAATATAAGTAAAATATGGTTTAATAAACCCAAGTTTCACAGGTTTATAAACCCAAGTTTTACAGGTTTATAAACCCAAGTTTCACAGGTTTTTAAACCCAAGTTTCACAGGTTTATAAACCCAAGTTTCACAGGTTTATAAACCCAAGTTTCACAGGTTTATAAACCAAAGTTTCACAGGTTTTTAAACCCAAGTTTCAAAGGTTTATAAATCCAGGTTTCACAGGTTTATAAACCCAAGATTCACAGGTTTTTAAACCCAAGTTTAAAGATAACCTATAAATAAAGTTTATATGATTTTAATAAGAGTTTTATTTTCCTGGTCAACAAGAAGGTTTAAAAATAAAACAGTGGGCAGGTCCAGTTCCTTGGATCAAGAGCCCTTGAACGAGAGGGGGTGGGCGGCCCCCAGTACAAAAGAACAGGGGAGAGGGGGGCACAGGTTTAGTATCTTGATCCAAGGAACCGGAACTGCTTCTCCCCTACCTTAGATCAAACCTTAGAACCTTTTGTCTCCAAGTGCTCTATGACTTTTACGGGTTTAGCGCTTCCCCATGAGTAATAATAATAAATATTATTAATAAATATATTATTATTATTAAATCAAGAAGAGTGTGGCCTTGTAGGCCAGGTCTGTGTCTCAGGGCTGCTGGTCTTTGTCTCAGGGCTGCTGGTCTGTGTCTCAGGGCTGCTGGTCTGTGTCTCAGGGCTGCTGGTCTGTGTCTCAGGGCTGCTGGTCTGTGTCTCAGGGCTTCTGGTCTGTGTCTCAGGGCTGCTGGTCTGTCTCATCGCTGCTGGTCTGTGTCTCAGGGCTGCTGGTCTGTGTCTCAGGGCTGCTGGTCTGTGTCTCAGGGCTGCTGGTCTGTGTCTCAGGGCTGCTGGTCTGTGTCTCAGGGCTGCTGGTCTGTGTCTCAGGGCTGCTGGTCTGTGTCTCAGGGCTGCTGGTCTGTGTCTCAGGGCTGCTGGTCTGTGTCTCAGGGCTGCAGGTCTGCTGGCTGCTAGCCCTCAGGGCTGGAAGTGAAAGTTAAGATTCTCTGGGATGATCCCCTCTGGCTAGGACACAGGAACTATCTTGATGGAACATGAGGTGGAATAGACTGTGGTGGATAGATGGAGGAGAGGAGTGACAGGATACTCGGGGATAGGGGTGACAGGATACACGGGGATAGGGGTGACAGGATACATGGTGATAGGGGTGACAGGATACACGGGGATAGAGGTGACAGGATACACGGGGATAGGGGTGACAGGATACACGGGGATAGGGGTGACAGGATACTCGGGGATAGGGGTGACAGGATACACGGGGATAGGGTTGACAGGATACATGGTGATAGGGGTGACAGGATACACGGGGATAGAGGTGACAGGATACACGGATAGGGTGACAGGATACATGGGGATAGGGTGACAGGATACAGGATAGGTGACAGGATACACGGGATAGGGTGACAGGATACACGGGATAACGGTGACAGGATACACGGGGATAGGCGTGACAGGATACACGGGGATAGGGGTGACAGGATACTCGGGGATAGGGTTGACAGGATACACGGGAATAGGGGTGACAGGATACACGGGGATAGGGGTGACAGGATACACGGGGATAGGGTGACAGGATACTCAGGGATAGGGTGACAGATACACGGGAATAGGGTGACAGGATACACGGAATAGGGGTGACAGGATACACAGGGATAGGGTGACAGGATACACGGGGATAGGGTTGACAGGATACATGGTGATAGGGGTGACAGGATGCACGGAATAGGGGTGACAGGATACACGGGGATAGAGATGACAGGATACACGGGAATAGGGGTGACAGGATACAGGGATAGGGTGACATGATACACGGGGATAGGTGACAGGATACTCGGGATATAGGTGACAGGATACACGGGATAGGGTGACAGGATACATGGTGATAGGGTGACAGGATACACGGGATAGGGGTGACAGGATACACGGGGATAGGGTTGACAGGATACATGGTGATAGGGGTGACATGATACACGGCAATAGGGGTGACAGGATACACGGGGATAGGGGTGACAGGATACTCGGGATAGGGTGACAGGATACACGGAATAGGGTGACAGGATACACGGGATAGGGTGACAGGATACACGAGGGATAGGGTGACAGGATACACGGTGATAGGGTGACAGGATACACGGGAATAGGGGTGACAGATACACGGGGTTAGGGGTGACAGGATACACGGGGATAGGGGTGACAGGATACTCGGGGATAGGGGTGACAGGATACATGGGAATAGGGGTGACAGGATACACGGGGATAGGAGTGACAGGATACACGGGATAGGGTGACAGGATACACGGGATAGGGAGTGACACGGATAGGGGACAGGATACAGGATAGGACAGGAACAGGATAGGGTGACAGGATACTCGGGATAGGGGTGACAGGATACACGGGATAGGGTGACAGGATACATGGTGATAGGGTGACAGGATACACGGGATAAGGTGACAGGATACACGGTGATAGGGGTGACAGGATACACGGGATAGGGTGACAGGATACTCGGGATAGGGTGAAGGACAGGATACACAGGATGGGATAGGGTGACAGGATACACGGGGATAGGGTGACAGGATACACGGGGATAGGGTGACAGGATACAGGGATAGGGTGACAGGATACACGGGAATAGGGTGACAGGATACACAGGGATAGGGTGACAGGATCAGGGGAAGGGATGGATGGATAGACAGGATACACGGGATAGGGTGACAGGATACTGGGATAGGAGACAGGATACACGGGATAGGGTGACAGGATACATGGTGATAGAGGGTGACAGGATACACGGGATAGAGGTGACAGGATACACGGTGATAGGGGTGACAGGATCACACGGGATAGGGGTACAGGATACTCGGGATAGGGTGACAGGATACACGGGAATAGGGTGACAGGATACCGGGATAGGGTGACAGGATACACGGGATAGGGTGACAGGATACACGGGATAGGGTGACAGGATACTCAGGGGATAGGGTGACAGGATACAGGGATAGGGGTGACAGGATACATGGGATAGGGGTGACAGGATACACGGGGATAGGGTGACAGGATACACGGTGATAGGGGTGACAGGATACACGGGGATAGAGGTGACAGGATACACGGGGATAGGGATGACAGGATACACGGGGATAGGGGTGACAGGATACACGGGGATAGGGTGACAGGATAGCACGGAATAGGGTGACAGAATACACGGGGATAGGGGTGACAGGATACACGGGGATAGGGGTGACAGGATACACGGGGATAGGGGTGACAGGATACACGGGGATAGGGGTGACAGGATACACGGGGATAGGAGTGACAGGATACACGGGGATAGGGGGTGACGGAATAGATGAGGTGGCAGGATAGAAGAGTACGGGTAACAAGATTGACTAGCCAGGGACTGAACCATGATTTAAGGATGGAGGATAGAGCCTCCACTAGGATTTGCGTTGAATAACTTGTAGTACATTTAGAGTTGAGTGACTCTAGTGCGATTATGTGTACTCATATCCATCCTGTGGATAGGGGTGCAGTTTATTCGTGTACTCATATCCATCCTGTGGATGGCAGTAGCTAGTTTATTGTGACCTATATCCATCCTGTGGAGGGAGTACTAGTTATTGTGCACTATGACCATCCTGTGGATGGTAGTGCTAGTTATTGTGTACTCATATCCATCTGTGGATGGTAGTGGCTAGTTTTTGTGTACTCATATCCATCCTGTGGATGGTAGTGACTGTTATGGCACCAATCCATCCTGGGATGGTGGGCTAAGTTGTGTACTCATATCCATCCTGTGATGGTAGTAGCTAGTTATTGTGTACTCTATCCATCCTGTGGATGGTAGTGCTAGATTTATTGTGTACCTCATATCCATCCTGTGGATGGTAGTACTAGTTTATGTGTACCTCATATCCATCCGTGGATGGTAGTATCTAGTTTATTGTGTACCTCATATCCATCCTGTGGATGGTAGTATCTATTTTATTGTGACTCATATCCATCCTGTGGATGGTAGTGGCTAGTTATTGTGTACCTCATATCCATCCTGTGGATGGTATAGCTAGTTATTGTGTACCTCATATCCATCCTGTGGATGGTAGTGCAGTTTATTGTGTACTCATATCCATCCTGTGGATGGTAATGAGCTAATTTATGTGTACTATATCCATCCTGTGGATGGTAGTGCTAGTATTATTTGTACTCATATCCATCCTGTGGATGAGTAGCTAGTTTATTTGTACTCATATCCATCCTGTGGATGGTAGTGCTAGTTTATTGTGACTCATATCCATCCTGTGGATGGTAGTGGCTAGTTTATTGTGTACCTCATATCCATCCTGTGGATGGTAGTGGCTAGTTATTGTGTACCTCATATCCATCCTGTGGATGGTAGTATCTAGTTTATTGTGTACCTCATATCCATCCTGTGGATGGTAGTATCTAGTTTATTGTGCACTCCATATCCATCCTGTGGATGGTAGTGGCTAGTTTATTGTGTACCTCATATCCATCCTGTGGATGGTAGTAGCTAGTTTATTGTGTACCTCATATCCATCCTGTGGATGGTAGTAGCTAGTTTATTGTGTACCTCATATCCATCCTGTGGATGGTAGTGGCTAGTTTATTGTGTACCTCATATCCATCCTGTGGATGGTAGTGGCTAGTTTATTGTGTACCCCATATCCATCCTGTGGATGGTAGTGGCTAGTTTATTGTGTACCTCATATCCATCCTGTGGATGGTAGTGGCTAGTTTATTGTGTACCTCATATCCATCCTGTGGATGGTAGTGGCTAGTTTATTGTGCACTCCATATCCATCCTGTGGATGGTAGTGGCTAGTTTATTGTGTACCTCATATCCATCCTGTGGATGGTAGTGGCTAGTTTATTGTGTACCTCATATCCATCCTGTGGATGGTAGTGGCTAGTTATTGTGCACTCCATATCCATCCTGTGGATGGTAGTGGCTAGTTTATTGTGTACCTCATATCCATCCTGTGGATGGTAGTGGCTAGTTTATTGTGTACCTCATATCCATCCTGTGGATGGTAGTGGCTAGTTTATTGTGCACTCCATATCCATCCTGTGGGTGGTAGTGTAAGAGCATATGGATACACAAGAGGCCCAGGAGCTAGACCCCAAAAGGAATAACAGGAATATCTAGATTTGTATTTACAATATATCATTTATTACAAGCAAATTTTGTATATTTGCTTAGAAGGTTTAGTATCTTTCTTTATCAGTATATCTTGATATATCACATAGGTTATTATGCTGCCTATCTTTATATTTATAAATAAATAGACAATTAATTACATAGTGTTCACGATAGTGATGATAATGTTGATCACATACCTCGTGCATTAGTCTGATCATCGTATGTGGGTCTGCCTAACTTCCAGAAGTACTTGTTACCAAGCCTAAGCCTGGCTACCACAACATCACACTGTCAGAAGCACTTGTTACCAAACCTAAGCCTGGCTACCACAACATCAGACTGCCAGAAGTACTCGTAACCAAGCCTAAGCCAGGCTACTACAACATCAGACTGTCAGAAGTACTTGTAACCAAGCCTAAGCCTGGCTACTATAACATGAGACTGCCAGAAGTACTTGTTACCAAGCCTAAGCCTGGCTACCACAACATCACACTGTCAGAAGCACTTGTTATCAAACCTAAGCCTGGCTACCACAACATCAGACTGCCAGAAGTACTTGTAACCAAGCCTAAGCCTGGCTACCACAACATCAGACTGTCAGAAGTGCTTGTAAGCAAGCCTAAGCCTGGCTACTACAACATCAGACTGCCAGAAGTACTTGTAAGCAAGCCTAAGCCTGGCTACTACAACATCAGACTGCCAGAAGTACTTGTAAGCAAGCCTAAGCCAGGCTACTACAACATCAGACAGTTCACCTTGTAAGTTGTTCCAATATTCTCTACGTTCATGTTACCATAGCGAGTTATAGATCAAGTCAGGTTTCTAAATGTATTCCTGTGACATTCAGATTCACTATTTACTCCTCTCATAATATTATTTCAAACATTTGACAGACAGACTCTAGCTTATATATGTGTCTACTCTAATGAGCATATTGTTAGAATCATTACGTGAGTTAAGAAGAAACTTTAGTAATGACATAGAATGAGTCATGATGGAGTCAAACGTACTGTCTTAAGTTACATGATGATGGAGTCAAACTTACTGTCTTAAGTTACATGATGATGGAGTCAAACTTACTGTCTTAAGTTACCTGCTATTAGGATGGCAGATAATTCAGTTTGTAACGTGGAAACACAGTTGTTAATGCTTATGTCTGCCTAAACATGGTTGTTGGTGTTCTTAACTAGGGAGGTGGTAACAAGGGCAGTGCCAGCCCTGACAGTAGACTCCTGCTGTGATCCATCACTGGATATGATTTGTAATATTTTATTATTGACGAAGTGGTCAGTAGAGGTGAGTGTCATTCCGTTATATTACAGTGAAGTTCTAAAACCCTTCGGGTTATTCAGGGCAGTTAGTGGTGGAGGCTCGATCCTCCGTCCTCTGGTAGCTAGAGGTTGTAGCCGTAGCCCAGAGGTTTAATGGAACTGCTACCCACTCCCCTACCACCAGGCCCACTACCACCAACAACTACTATTTCACCACCACTACCACCACCTCCACTACCACCACCTCCACTACCACCACCTCCACTACCACCACCTCCACTACCACCACCTCCACTACCACCACCTCCACTACCACCAACAACTACTATTCCACCACTACCACCACTAATAACTCTACCACCGGTTGCAGGAACGACATTGTGAAGAACTGCCCCACGACCACCATAACCACCACTGCTACCACCACTACCACCAACACCACAAGGGAGTGTTACAGTCCTGGTAACGGTCACATATTGTCCCTGGTTCTGGGTGACAGTTCTGGTCTCAGTAATTGGGAAGTGTGTTGTTAAGGTCTGGGTGAAGTATCTGGGTTCCTGTACGGTCCGAACCACTTGGTCTCGGACCGTCTGTGTCTGGACCGCTGTTTGTACCACCGTCTGGGTCTGGAAAACTGTCTTGAATACAGTCTGGAACACTGTCTGTACCTGAGAAGAAAAGGGACAGTTTGAGACAGGTAAGCAAGAGTCTGTGTAATAGTTATATTGTGGGAACACCAGCAGTATTTCTCTCTCTCTCTCTCTCTCTCTCTCTCTCTCTCTCTCTCTCTCTCTCTCTCTCTCTCTCTCTCTCTCTCTCTCTCTCTCTCTCTCTCTCTCTCTCTCTCTCTCTCTCTCTCTCTCTCTCTCTCTCTCTCTCTCTCTCTCTCTCTCTCTCTCTCTCTCTCTCTCTCTCTCTCTCTCTCTCTCTCTCTCTCTCTCTCTCTCCTTACCTGGTTATTCAGCTGGGTCCTAGTAATGACCTGGAGCCTGGTGGTGGTGGAGACCTGGTACCTGGTAGAGAAAGCCGTCTCGGTGACCTGTTGTACCTGAGTCTGTGTTAGGTACTCTGTGTCTGTTATGATCTTTGCCCTGGTCACATAGTTTGTCTCCGTCAGTAGCTGAGGAAGAACCATGGAAAGAATCATTAAAACCCACGGAAAGGTTGATTTAAAACCCATGGATGAAGGTATTTAAAACCCATGGATGAAGGTATTTAAAACCCATGGATGAAGGTATTTAAAACCCATGGATGAAGGTATTTAAAACCCATGGATGAAGGTATTTAAAACCCATGGATGAAGGTATTTAAAACCCATGGATGAAGGTATTTAAAACCCATGGATGAAGGTATTTAAAAACCCATGGATGAAGGCATTTAAAACCCATGGATGAAGGTATTTAAAACCCATGGATGAAGGTATTTAAAACCCATGGATGAAGGTATTTAAAACCCATGGATGAAGGTATTTAAAACCCATGGATGAAGGTATTTAAAACCCATGGATGAAGGCATTTAAAACCCATGGATGAAGGTATTTAAAACCCATGGATGAAGGTATTTAAAACCCATGGATGAAGGCATTTAAAACCCATGGATGAAGGTATTTAAAACCCATGGATGAAGGTATTTAAAACCCATGGATGAAGGCATTTAAAACCCATGGATGAAGGTATTTAAGACCCATGGATGAATGTATTTAAAACCCATGGATGAAGGCATTTAAAACCCATGGATGAAGGTATTTAAAACCCATGGATGAAGGTATTTAAAACCCATGGATGAAGGCATTCAAAACCCATGGATGAAGGTATTTAAAACCCATGGATGAAGGTATTTAAAACCCATGGATGAAGGCATTTAAAACCCATGGATGAAGGTATTTAAAACCCATGGATGAAGGTATTTAAAACCCATGGATGAAGGTATTTAAAACCCATGGATGAAGGCATTTAAAACCCATGGATGAAGGTATTTAAAACCCATGGATGAAGGTATTTAAAACCCATGGATGAAGGCATTTAAAACCCATGGATGAAGGTATTTAAAACCCATGGATGAAGGTATTTAAAACCCATGGATGAAGGTATTTAAAACCCATGGATGAAGGTATTTAAAACCCATGGATGAAGGCATTTAAAACCCATGGATGAAGGTATTTAAAACCCATGGATGAATGTATTTAAAACCCATGGATGAAGGCATTTAAAACCCATGGATGAAGGTATTTAAAACCCATGGATGAAGGTATTTAAAACCCATGGATGAAGGCATTTAAAACCCATGGATGAAGGTATTTAAAACCCATGGATGAAGGTATTTAAAACCCATGGATGAAGGCATTTAAAACCCATGGATGAAGGTATTTAAAACCCATGGATGAAGATATTTAAAACCCATGGATGAAGGCATTTAAAACCCATGGATGAAGGTATTTAAAACCCATGGATGAATGTATTTAAAACCCATGGATGAAGGCATTTAAAACCCATGGATGAAGGTATTCAAAACCCATGGATGAAGATATTTAAAACCCATGGATGAAGGTATTCAAAACCCATGGATGAAGGTATTTAAAACCCATGTGACAATACAATACGTGAGTTATGTTTCCACACTGCCAGCCATGGGGTATTAGGCGGATACAAAAGGCATGAAATGACTTACCTTTAGCACCTTTGCCTGGCCTCGACACACCTCTCATATGACTTGATTTCTAGCCTCTGGCTTTCCTGGCCCTAGCTTACCTGGCCCTGGCTTACCTGGCCCTGGCTTACCTGCCCCTGGCTTACCCGGTCCTGGCTTACCTGCCCCTGGCTTACCTCTGTTTGTGTCTGGATGATAGGAGGGACCACAGAAGTGACCACTTCCCTCTGTACCACAGTGGTTGGGTAGATCCTGGTCTCTGTAATGTCCCTGAAGACAGTAGTAGGGATGGCTCGAGTCCTGGTACTGATGACGGTAGTGGGTACTAGACGGGTAGCTGTCACTACAGACACTTTCAGATGACAGGCATCTCCTCCTGCTCCTACTCCTGCTCCTCCTCCGTTGAATCCTACGCCAGGAGTCACAAAGAGACCTTTGAGATTTTCATTAAACGCCTGAACCTGCAAAAAGGTATTAAAATTTAGGTTAATATATCCAAAATCCTGCTCCCCGGTTAATAGATCCAATAGATCCTGCACCCCGGTTACCACTGTAAAGATCATTTGCAAATTTTAGCTTTTTTTACGAAAGAAGCTGAATATTAAATCATTTACATTTACAGATCCAAAGAAAAGCTAAAATTGATATTAATTGAGGATTTTTATTACATGTTGGACTGCCAGAGATGCGTATAGATACTATAACTTTAGTATAAATTGTTTAAAATAGTTAAACAGAGATCTGATACTGTATTAGTCAAGCGTGTAACAAAAGAGCATCACTAACGTTGGGGAAGCCGAAGTTGGGGCCGAGATTCCCTCCTTGTGCGATGCTGTTACCATACGTGGCGGCCCCTTGACCCACACCACCTCCAACAATGACGCTAATAGCCTTATTTAAGCCTCCTGGATCAACGATACCTCCTGGCTGGCTTGATCTTCCGCCATATATAACAGACAGTCCTCCTGGTTTCAATCCCTGGCCACCAACACTACTGTAACTATTACTGGAGGCTCTGCACACCAGCAACATCACCAGCGTCATCTCACACCAACACATCCTCTCTTCTTCTCAACTCTGAAATATATTTTACGAGTGTAAAGTATGTTAATGAAGGCTTCTTAGTATACACATACAAACATATTTTTCATACAATGGCTGTCTCTAATCCAGCTAGAGTGACCCAAAAAGAAGAAATCTGTTATCAATACTCATTCAATAACTGTCTTGCCTGATGTGTGAGCAATTATATATATATATATATATATATATATATATATATATATATATATATATATATATATATATATATAAATATATATATATATATATATATATATATATATATATATATATATATATATATACATAGATAGTAAGAGAGGGAGGTCATTACATAATCAGAGTAACTGGTTCCCTGGTTCAGATACCTGTAAACTAAATGACCATAGTACCTGCAAAGGTCTGTTCTTGGGACCAAAGTATCTGTAAGTTTCTTTTCTTGGAAGACGTGGAACACCTGCCCAAAATACCTGTTAATTTACACGGCAGAAGAAAACACCTTCCCTAATAACTACAGTGGGATTTAATCAACTTTCTCCCGTCTTGGTCAGTGGGTCACTGCTAGCTGAGAAGATTTTGATCCAATAAATTTGGGCTACCTCTCCCTGGGATCAAACCTGAGTGCATCCCATTCTTTCCTGTCTCACGAACATGCAAGATGACAGGTAAATCTCACAAACTTCCACTAACGATCAATGTACACTTATCTTTCGTGTGTGTACGAATGACGGTGGTTCCCATTAGGGCCACCAGGAACGCCGCCTCCACCGTAGATTTCATTCAGACCTTCAAACCCAAAACTGGTTTTCCTATCCACCAGGCTACGACTGCTCTCTCTCTCTCTCTCTCTCTCTCTCTCTCTCTCTCTCTCTCTCTCTCTCTCTAAGAAGATGCAACAGTGAAGCAACGGTGCAAGTTAGACAGTCATTATACAACTTAGGGGCCAAAGAATAGGTTAGATTTAGATTTTGCCCCAAGGAAGAGAGCTTATTGGTCAGACAGTACTGGACAGTGTCACTCGTACTGTGAGTGAACATAACACCATAATGACAGTACTGGACAGTGTCACTCGTACTGTGAGTGAACATTACACCATACTGACAGTACTGGACAGTGTCACTCGTACTGTGAGTGAACATTACACCATACTGACAGTACTGGACAGTGTCACTGTACTGTGAGGAACATACACCATACTGACAGTACTGGACAGTGTCACTCGTACTGTGAGTGAATATTACACCATACTGACAGTACTGGACAGTGTCACTCGTACTGTGAGTGAACATTACACCATACTGACAGTACTGGACAGTGTCACTCGTACTGTGAGTGAACATTACACCATAATGACAGTACTGGACAGTGTCACTCGTACTGTGAGTGAACATTACACCATACTGACAGTACTGGACAGTGTCACTCGTACTGTGAGTGAATATTACACCATACTGACAGTACTGGACAGTGTCACTCGTACTGTGAGTGAATATTACACCATAATGACAGTACTGGACAGTGTCACTCGTACTGTGAGTGAACATTACACCATAATGACAGTACTGGACAGTGTCACTCGTACTGTGAGTGAACATTACACCTCGATAGAGCTGATAATCCAGGATAAGGCAAGAAAGCCAGGTAGTGTTGCTTATTTCTCATTGAAGTTCACCTGGAGAGGGTTTCGGGGGTCAACGCCCCCGCGGCTCGGTCTGAGACCAAGCCTCATGGTGGATCAGGGTCTGATCAACCAGGCTGTCCTGATATTAGGTAAGTGATATTAGGAGGAAATATTAGACTTGTTAGAAAATGGACAGTGTCTAAGACCTAACTTTGTGGGTAACTGTAGAAGTTGTATAGAAGTTACTACGACAGGTAGGCTGGATGGTAGACGGGGTAGACAGGTAGGCAGACAGGTGGGCAGACAGGTGGGCAGCCTGGAAGTTAGCTGTGGGCTGGGAAAACCCACCACTGCCCACCTCTACCGGACGAGCCACGGTAATTACTGTCCTTCACACACACATACACACACACACACACCTTGAGTACATTTGAGTACATGGGAAAGGCAGACAGCAGAGGACTTGGAGGTTCACATTGAGGCTGTCTGCTGAGAACTACCTACTTCTGCCTAGAATAAGAACTATAATAATAATAATAATAATAATAATAATAATAATAATAATAATAATAATAATAATAATATTTTATTTGGACATGATACAAAGAATTACATTTGGTTATTGAGATTACATGAGGTGTACATGCCAAAAGCCCCTAGTATGCAGGTCATTTTGGGCAGACTTAAAATTAACTTAAAACTAAATTGTAAGAATTTTTGTAGATAGTATACAATGAGTAAAGGTGAGTATTTAAGCTATGAAATTTGAACATAGTTTTGTACTTTTGTCTTCATTATAAAATTAATTAAATCAGATTAAACAAATTAAAGCAATAATAATAATAAAATAATAAAAAGTTATGGTTGATAATTTATAAAATAAGTAAAGTTGCATATCTAAGTTATAAAGTTTGAATATAAGTTGAACATATCAATTAATTGTAGCAATTTATTGCAGCAATGCAACTAATTGAGTGAGATAACAATTTAAAACAATTAATTGCATTGCAGTTAGTTTACGTTGTCATTATAATGTAAGTGTTGTGGGGAATAATTAGCTAAGTAAGTATTATTCATGTATTATCCAGGTGTGTGAGTCAAGAATAGTCAATCAGAAGGTTCTAGGAAGAGTCAGAGATGGTAGACTCACCAGACAGCTGGTCACTAACAGTCAGAGATGGTAGACTCACCAGACAGCTGGTCACTAAGAGTCAGAGATGGTAGACTCACCAGACAGCTGGTCACTAAGAGTCAGAGAGATGGTAGACTCACCAGACAGCTGGTCACTAAGAGTCAGAGAGATGGTAGACTCACCAGACAGCTGGTCACTGAAAGTCATAGAGATGGTAGACTCACCAGACAGCTGGTCACTAAGATAAAACAATAGACAGCTGGTCACTAAGATAAAGCAACAGACAAAGCTATCCCAGTAAAAATATTCTTTATATTGTATGTGAGAGACTGTATTACCCTGATATTACTGTATAAGTCTTGCTAACGAGTTCTAGTGAGAGTGATAGTGACTCCAGAGTGCTAGTTGCTGGCACCACCTCTTGAAGACTTCTCGTCCAAGGAAATGGAGCCATCTTCCGGTAAATAAAGCAACGTTATTAAGGACTCTAAAGTAACAACAACAACAATAATAATAATGATGATAATAACATTTATAATAATAATAACAATAATAATAATAATAATGATAATAATAATAATAATAATAATAATAATAATAATAATAATAATAATAATAATAATAATAATAATAATAATAATATTATTATTATTATTATTATTATTATTATTATTATTATTTGCTTGGGATTATAAACCCCAGGATGCCACCTACAGTGCACTAACACACAGGTACCTACTTACTGCTAGGTGAACAGTGATAACAGGTGTTAGGAGACTAACACTCAGGTACATACTTACTGCTAGGTGAACAGTGATAACAGGTGTTAGGAGACTAACAATCAGGTACATACTTACTGCTAGGTGAACAGAGGCAGCAGGTGCTAGGAGACTAACACCCAGGTACATACTTACTGCTAGGTGAACAGAGGCAGAAGGTGCTAGGAGACTAACACCCAGGTACATACTTACTGCTAGGTGAACAGAGGCAGCAGGTGCTAGGAGAGTTACCTACACAACTCATCATTCACAACGAATAATTTCGTTGTGGAAAGTTACATAACTTAGGGCTATTATGTACCATCTTAACGTAAGGTGAGAGTGAGCCAGGTGCTGGTACATGATTCTCAGGCACCTGACTACTGCTGCAACCATTATAAATGTCCCTTTTATCAACAGTTTGCTATCTTTATGTTACTCTTGTAAAACGACCTCTGTGAGACCACTGTGGATTCCTCCTCTTCTTCTTCTTCTTCTTCTTCTTCTTCTTCTGCTTCTGCTTCTTCTTCTTCTTCTTCTTCTTCTGCTTCTTCTTCTTCTTCTTCTTCTTCTTCTTCTTCTTCTTCTTCTTCTTCTTCTTCTTCTTCTTCTTCTTCTTCTTCTTCTTCTTCTTCTTCTTCTTCTTCTTCTTCTTCTTCTTCTTCTTCTTCTTCTTCTTCTTCTTCTTCTTCTTCTTCTTCTTCTTCTTCTTCTTCTTCTTCTTCTTCTTCTTCTTCTTCTTCTTCTTCTTCTTCTTCTTCTTCTTCTTCTTCTTCTTCTTCTTCTTCTTCTTCTTCTTCTTCTTCTTCTTCTTCTTCTTCTTCTTCTTCTTCTTCTTCTTGGTCGTCGTGTTGGTCGGTGGTACAGTGAGAGTGAAAGCACTCTGGAGGCTCCTGGACACAGGTGAAAATATCACGAAACAGCTGGGAGAAATGGAACTTTCACACAGGTAAGACCAAGCAGGTGTGCGTCAGCCAGGTAATGGATACACACCTGAACTAGCCAGGTAGCTGGTACACACCTGAACTAGCCAGGTAATGGATACACACCTGAACTAGCCAGGTAGCTGGTACACACCTGAACTAGCCAGGTAATGGATACACACCTGAACTAGCCAGGTAATGGATACACACCTGAACTAGCCAGGTAGCTGGTACACACCTGAACTAGCCAGGTAATGGATACACACCTGAACTAGCCAGGTAGCTGGTACACACCTGAACTAGCCAGGTAGCTGGTACACACCTGAGCTAGCCAGGTAGCTGGTACGCACCTGAACTAGCCAGGTAATGGATACACACCTGAACTAGCCAGGTAATGGATACACACCTGAACTAGCCAGGTAATGGATACACACCTGAACTAGCCAGGTAGCTGGTGCACACCTGAACTAGCCAGGTAGCTGGTACACACCTGAGCTAGCCAGGTAGCTGGTACACACCTGAACTAGCCAGGTAATGGATACACACCTGAACTAGCCAGGTAGCTGGTACACACCTGAACTAGCCAGGTAATGGATACACACCTGAACTAGCCAGGTAATGGATACACACCTGAACTAGCCAGGTAATGGATACACACCTGAACTAGCCAGGTAGCTGGTACACACCTGAACTAGCCAGGTAGCTGGTACACACCAGAACTAGCCAGGTAGCTGGTACACACCAGAACTAGCCAGGTAATGGATACACACCTGAACTAGCCAGGTAGCTGGTACACACCTGAACTAGCCAGGTAGCTGGTATACACCTGAGCTAGCCAGGTAGCTGGTACACACCTGAACTAGCCAGGTAATGGATACACACCTGAACTAGCCAGGTAGCTGGTACACACCTGAACTAGCCAGGTAGCTGGTACACACCTGAACTAGCCAGGTAATGGATACACACCTGAACTAGCCAGGTAATGGATACACACCTGAACTAGCCAGGTAATGGATACACACCTGAACTAGCCAGGTAATGGATACACACCTGAACTAGCCAGGTAGCTGGTATACACCTGAACTAGCCAGGTAGCTGGTACACACCAGAACTAGCCAGCTAATGGATACACACCTGAACTAGCCAGGCAGCTGGTGCATACCTGAATTAGCCAGGTAGCTGGAACACACCTGAACTAGCCAGGTAATGGATACACACATGAACTAGCCAGGTAGTTGGTACACACCTGAACTAGCCAGATAGCTGGTACACACCTGAACTAGCCAGGTAGCTGGTACACACCTGAACTAGCCAGGTAGCTGGTACACACCTAAACTAGCCAGGTAACTGGTACACACCTGAACTAGCCAGGTAATGGATACACACCTGTACTAGCCAGGTAATGGATACACACCTGAACTAGCCAGGTAGCTGGTACACACCTGAACTAGCCAGGTAGCTGGTACACACCAGAACTAGCCAGGTAATGGATACACACCTGAACTAGCCAGGCAGCTGGTGCATACCTGAATTAGCCAGGTAGCTGGAACACACCTGAACTAGCCAGGTAATGGATACACACCTGAACTAGCCAGGTAGTTGGTACACACCTGAACTAGCCAGATAGCTGGTACACACATAAAATAGCCAGGTAGCTGGTACACACCTGAACTAGCCAGGTAGCTGGTACACACCTAAACTAGCCAGGTAGCTGGTACACACCTGAACTAGCCAGGTAATGGATACACACCTGAACTAGCCAGGCAGCTGGTGCATGCCTGAATTAGCCAGGTAGCTGGTACACACATGAACTAGCTAGGTAATGGATACACACCTGAACTAGCCAGGTAGTTGGTACACACATGAACTAGCCAGGTAGCTGGTACACACATGAACTAACCAGGTAATGGATACACACCTGAACTAGCCAGGTAGTTGGTACACACATGAACTAGCAAGTTAGCTGGTACTCACATGAACTAGCCAGGTAATGGATACACACCTGAACTAGCCAGGTAGCTGGTACACACATGAACTAGCCAGGTAGCTGGTACACACATGAAATAGCCAGGTAGCTGGTACACACCTGAACTAGCCAGGTAGCTGGTACACACATGAACTAGCCAGGTAGCTGGAACACACCTGAACTAGCCAGGTAATGGATACACACCTGGACTAGCCAGGTAGTTGGTACACACCTGAACTAGCCAGATAGCTGGTACACACATAAACTAGCCAGGTAGCTGGTTAACACCTGAACTAGCCAGGTAGCTGATACACACCTAAACTAGCCAGGTAGCTGGTACACACCTGAACTAGCCAGGTAATGGATACACACCTGAACTAGCCAGGTAATGGATATACACCTGAACTAGCCAGTCAGCTGGTGCATACCTGAATTAGCCAGGTAGCTGGTACACACATGAACTAGCCAGGTAATGGATACACACCTGAACTAGCCAGGTAGTTGGTACACACATGAACTAGCCAGGTAGCTGGTACACACATGAACTATCCAGGTAATGGATACACACCTGAACTAGCCAGGTAGCTGGTACACACATGAACTAGCCAGGTAGCTGGTACACACATGAACTAGCCAGGTAGCTGGTACACACCTAAACTAGCCAGGTAGCTGGTACAAACATGAACTAGCCAGGTAATGGATACACATCTGAATTAGCCAGGTAGCTGGTACACACATGAACTAGCCAGGTAGCTGGTACACACATGAACTAGCCAGGTAGCTGGTACACACAGGAACTAGCCAGGTAGCTGGTACACACATGAACTAGCCAGGTAGCTGGTACACACTTGAACTAGCCAGGTAATGGATACACACCTGAACTAGCCAGGTAGCTGGTACACACTTGAACTAGCCAGGTAGCTGGTACACACATGAACTAGCCAGGTAGATGATACACACCTGAACTAGCCAGGTAGCTGGTACACACTTGAACTAGCCAGGTAGCTGGTACACACATGAACTAGCAAGGTAGATGATACACACCTGAACTAGCCAGGTAGCTGGTACACACATGAACTAGCCAGGTAGCTGGTACACACATGAACTAGCCAGGTAGCTGGTACACATCTGAACTAGCCAGGTAGCTGGTACACACCTGAACTAGCCAGGTAGCTGGTACACACCTAAACTAGCCAGGTAGCTGGTACACACATGAACTTGCCAGGTATCTGATACACACTTGAACTAGTCAGGTAGCTGGTACACACATGAACTAGCCAGGTTGCTGGTACACACATGAACTAGATAGGTAGCTGGTACACACTTGAACTAGCCAGGTAGCTGATACACACCTGAACTAGCCAGGTAGCTGGTACACATATGAACTAGCCAGGTAGCTGATACACACCTGAACTAGCCAGGTAGCTTGTACATACCTGAACTAGCCAGGTAGCTGGTACACACATGAACTAGCCAGGTAACTGCACACACCTGAGCTAGCCAGGTAACAGGGACAGCAGGTGTAAGGTGACTAACACCCAGGTACCTAATTACTGCTAAGGTAACCGTGGTAACAGGTGTTAGGAGACTAACTCCCAGTCCCCAGTCCTTGTGGCCTGGTGGCTAAAGCTCTCGCTTCAAACGGTGAGGATACCGGGTTCGATTCCCGGCGAGGGTAGAAACATTGGGCGTGTTTCCTTACACCGGTTGTCCATGTTCACCCATCAGTAAAATAGGTACCTGGGTGTTGGTGGACTGGTGTGGGTCGGATCCTGGGACAAAACTGACCTAATTTCTACATAAGAGTAGTATGTCATTAATGTCAGCTATGGTCTGTATACCTTGTACATGTACTTGTAATAATATTATAGTATTATTATTATCTAGTTACTACTAGGTGAACACTGATGGAAGGTGTACGGTGACTAACACCCAGGTACCTACTTACTGCTAGGTGAACACTGATGGAAGGTGTAAGGTGACTAACACCCAGGTACCTACTTACTGCTAGGTGAACACTGATGGAAGGTGTAAGGTGACTAACACACAGGTACCTACTTACTGCTAGGTGAACACTGATGGAAGGTGTAAGGTGACTAACACCCAGGTACCTACTTACTGCTAGGTGAACACTGATAGAAGGTGTACGGTGACTAACACCCAGGTACCTACTTACTGCTAGGTGAACACTGATAGAAGGTGTACGGTGACTAACACCCAGGTACCTACTTACTGCTAGGTGAACACTGATAGAAGGTGTACGGTGACTAACACCCATGTACCTACTTACTGCTAGGTGAACACTGATATAAGGTGTACGGTGACTAACACCTAGGTACCTACTTACTGCTAGGTAAACACTGATGGAAGGTGTAAGGTGACTAACACCCAGGTACCTACTTACTACTAGGTGAACACTGATAGAAGGTGTACGGTGACTAACACCCAGGTACCTACTTACTGCTAGGTGAACACTGATAGAAGGTGTACGGTGACTAACACCCAGGTACCTACTTACTGCTAGGTGAACACTGATGGAAGGTGTAAGGTGACTAACACCCAGGTACCTACTTACTGCTAGGTGAACACTGATGGAAGGTGTAAGGTGACTAACACCCAGGTACCTACTTACTGCTAGGTGAACACTGATAGAAGGTGAACGGTGACTAACACCCAGGTACCTACTTACTGCTAGGTGAACACTGATAGAAGGTGTACGGTGACTAACACCCAGGTACCTACTTACTACTAGGTGAACACTGATAGAAGGTGTACGGTGACTAACACCCAGGTACCTACTTACTGCTAGGTGGACACTGATAGAAGGTGTACGGTGACTAACACCCAGGTACCTACTTACTACTAGGTGAACACTGATAGAAGGTGTACGGTGACTAACACTCAGGTACCTACTTACTGCTAGGTGGACACTGATAGAAGGTGTAAGGTGACTAACACCCAGGTACCTACTTACTGCTAGGTGAACACTGATAGAAGGTGTAAGGTGACTAACACCCAGGTACCTACTTACTACTAGGTGAACACTGATAGAAGGTGTACGGTGACTAACACCCAGGTACCTACTTACTGCTAGGTGGACACTGATAGAAGGTGTAAGGTGACTAACACCCAGGTACCTACTTACTACTAGGTGAACACTGATAGAAGGTGTACGGTGACTAACACCCAGGTACCTACTTACTACTAGGTGAACACTGATAGAAGGTGTAAGGTGACTAACACTTAGGTACCTACTTACTGCTAGGTGAACACTGATAGAAGGTGTACGGTGAATAACACCCAGGTACCTACTTACTACTAGGTGAACACTGATAGAAGGTGTACGGTGACTAACGCCCAGGTACCTACTTACTGCTAGGTGGACACTGATAGAAGGTGTAAGGTGACTAACTCCCAGGTACCTACTTACTGCTAGGTGAACACTGATAGAAGGTGTAAGGTGACTAACACCCAGGTACCTACTTACTACTAGGTGAACACTGATAGAAGGTGTAAGGTGACTAACACCCAGGTACCTACTTACTGCTAGGTGGACACTGATAGAAGGTGTAAGGTGACTAACACCCAGGTACCTACTTACTGCTAGGTGAACACTGATAGAAGGTGTAAGGTGACTAACACCCAGGTACCTACTTACTGTTAGGTGAACACTGATAGAAGGTGTAAGGTGACTAACACCCAGGTACCTACTTACTGTTAGGTGAACAGGGACAGCAGGTGTAAGACGATTAACACTCGAGTACTTATTTACTGCTAGGTGAACATTGGTAACAGGTACTAGGAGACTAACTCCCATATACCTACTTACTGATTGGTGAGCAGTGGTAGCAGGTGTTAGAAGACTAACCCTCAGGTACCTACTTACTGTTATGTGAACACTGGTATCAGGTGTAACGTGTCTAACACCCATGTACCTACCTACTGTTACTTAAGCAGTGGTAGCAGGTGTTAGGAGCTTAACACCCAGGTATCTACTTACTGCTAGGTCAACACTGGTAGCAGGTGTAAGGTGACTTACCCACACGTCTCCTCGTGCCAGAAAATCGAACCCAGGTCCTTGAGATTGCGCACCAAGTCCTCTACAACTTACTTATATCAACTTAAACACATTCTTAATATCCTCACCTGCAGTCTACGAACTGACAGTGAAAACAAGTGAAACTAAAGCACAGTCTGCTGTCACTGTCTTATATAACAGTGGGAGAGTGCCAGGCACTGCAGGTGCCACCTAGACTAGATATTTTCCCTAATTTATTGTGGGGATATCAGTGGTGCCTTTGTGCTGGTAAAAATGGGTTCTTAATCCATGCACATGGGCTTTCCCTTTCCTTAGGTGAAGCCTACTGCGGCCAGCAGTAATAGCCTGGTTGATTAGGCCCTGATTCACCATGAGTTCTGGTTACAGACCGGGCCTCGGGGGCGCTGACCCCCGGAACTCTCTCCAGGTAAATTCCAGGTAGGCCTCCCTTTAAACAGGCACTGTCTGGCACCTGAAAGGTTATTACTCTCCTCGGGAATATTAATAATGAACCTAGTTTTGTTGTGAATGTTTAGTATTTGGCCAGAAACAGCACGGTACTGTATTTCTGATGTAATTCCCGGGGATATACACGCTTGAGGTGTATATATATACACGGAAAGGTGTATGTCTATGTATATACACTGACGGGTGTGTACTTTTCATCGTATATACACTGAGAAGTGTGCATCTTCGTGTATACACACTAGGGGTGTGTATCTCTCCTTGTATATACACTGAGAAGTGTATATCTTTTAGTATTCACACATACACGCCTCTCAGCATGTATACACACGTACTGAGAGGTGTGTATCCCTCGGTGTATATACCCTAAGAGTTGTGTATGGAGGAGGAGGTGTTGATTCACCGGGAATGCTCCCGGCCCGGGTCTTTACCAGATGGCGACCCGGCTCCGGCTCCCTGTCGTGGGAGTATCAGAGACCTATGTCTCCCATGGGAGGGGGTACCCCTCAACGGCGGGACCAACTGGCCTCAGGCCTAGCCACATTCCCCACTAGCACGAGGCTGACGGGAAGGGCAGGCTTGCGAGCCGCAGATGGTAGCAAGCTCCAGCCTTCGCACCTACCCTGCCCTAGAAGGGCTGGGCATAGTGAGCCCCCCAGTTGTGTATACATACACTGAGAGGTGTATATCTCAACAAGGCCCTATCACCACAGTTTACTGAGCATTTAAGGTACTCGGGCCGGGAGCTAGAGAGATAATATCATTGATGGGAACAAATAAAATCGTCAAAAATCGGGATAAACTATTTAAACCAATAACACAAATTTTTCCAAGAATTTTCAGTCGCCATATATAAATAAATAATATAAATAAGAATAATTGTTTAAGTTATCCCTATATCGTTTTCTATAAATACAAATTAACAGAAAATTTATATTTTAGATGGGTAACTTATGTATATATTTTAATTTTTTTGACCTTTATACAAATAAAAATACGCATTTTTATATCTTTATAAGGTACAAAACAATGTAGTTTACATGTAATAGAACATTGACAGGCACGAAAGAAAACCAATATTAAAGTTTATCTGCTACACAAGGATCATTAAAATTGGCTGGTTGGTTAATGGGGTTTAAAGTCTATCTACTACACAAGACTCATTAAGAATACTTGAATGATTAATATAAACTCTCAGTGTATATATCCTGACTGAAGATATTATTGCTATGAAGTCTTAGATGTTTATAAACCATTAATAATCTCACAACAAAGGAATATAATTCTCCGTTACAGTCCAATCTTCTGAATCATTCCCTAGATGACAAAAAGAGAATGCAAGGTTCACTTCGTGTTAGACTAAGTGGCCAAGTAATGCAAGGTTCACTTCGTGTTAGACTAAGTGGCCAGGTAATGCAAGGTTCACTTCGTGTTAGACTAAGTGGCTAGGTAATGCAAGGTTCACTTCGTGTTAGACTAAGTGGCCAGGTAATGCAAGGTTCACTTCGTGTTAAACTAAGTGGCCAGGTAACACGAACAGTCTTCCAGATAGCCTTGCCAGTCTTCTTATCTTCCTCTATGGCATCAAATGAACTGACAAAGGAAATTCTAGAAGACTAGCTGGGTTATTTAGAAGGAAAAGGACAAGACGTAACAGCTTGACAAAGCTTCTGGAGAGCGAAACGTTGCCACAGTATAATGTCACATTAGTTGCACTTGTGTCCAGTAATCCAACATATTGTCGATAATTCTACCAATATTATTACAATTTACAATGAGTACACGACCTCAGCTTCATTAGTCATTACTAATGAGCAAACTCTGGCGGTTGTACCATCATAACCAGTTGTACTTCTGACCTACAAACAGTCCAGCTGGAACAGTTCCATTGTAGAATCGTTGTATACAAATAGGCTCGTGACTGCACCTTCAACCATGGAGACTGCCTCTCTCACAGCTGTGGGTGCACATTTCTCTGGAGACTTTCTTTTAGAGGTTCCTATTTCGGCAATGGCCAAATGCCTCGATGCACTGACCAAGTGTATATCAGTTGTTCTCTACCTTGCTGTTCTTGATAACACTTAATATGAGTATATATGAGGTGTGTGAAGGTAAACAGCATCATCTGGGTGATGTAAATTGTTCACACTCCAAGGGCTGACCTGCAAGACACAACAAGGTCAACAGTATGGCTGAGTATGCAATAACCCTCCTAACTGCCCTGCAAAGATCACATTCTATCCCTGGAAGAGTGGTAGACAGTGTAGCACCATTCCTGAGTATCCTCTCTGACTGACACCGTTTTAACGTTGGGCAAGAGGGAGGTGCTGCTGATCATAGGAAAGAATTCAAACTCAACAGATATGTGGACTTGGGTCATCAGTACCGATTTGTACCTGTAGGAACTAAGGCCCTTGATCCTGAGGGAACGTGTAATAGTCTGGGTTCCAAACTCATCGACATCACTAACGACCCAAGTGCTACCACCTTCCTGTTCCAGCATCTCAGTGTGGCCATCCAGAGGGGTAACGCCTTAGCATGTACTCACCTATTTGTACTCACCTATTTGTGGTTGCAGGGGTCGAGTTATAGCTCCTGGCCCCGCCTCTTCACTGATTGCTACTAGGTCCTCTCTCTCCCCGCTCCATGAGCTTTATCAAACCTCGTCTTAAAACTATGTATGGTTCCTGCCTCCACTACGTCGCTTTCTAGGCTATTCCACTTCCTGACAACTCTATGACTGAAGAAATACTTCCTAATATCCCTTTGACTCATAGGAGTCTACAACTTCCAATTGTGACCCCTTGTTTCTGTGTCCCCTCTCTGGAACATCTTGTCTCTGTCCACCTTATCTATTCCTCGCAGTATTTTATATGTCGTTATCATGTCTCCCCTAACCCTCCTGTCCTCTAGTGTCGTCAGGCCGATTTCCCTTAACCTTTCTTCGTAGGACAATCCCCTTAGCTCTGGGACTAATCTTGTTGCAAACCTTTGCACTTTCTCTAATTTCTTGACGTGCTTGACCAGGTGTGGGTTCCAAACTGGTGCTGCATACTCCAGTATGGGCCTGACGTATATGGTGTACAGAGTCTTGAATGATTCCTTAGTGAGGTATTGGAACGCTATTCTTAGGTTTGCCAGCCGCCCGTATGCTGCAGCAGTTATCTGATTGATGTGTGCCTCAGGAGATGTGCTCGGTATTATACTCACCCCAAGATCTTTTTCCTTGAGTGAGGTTTGCAGTCTTTGGCCACCTAGACTATACTCTGTCTGCGGTCTTCTTTGACCTTCCCCGATCTTCATGACTTTACATTTGGCAGGGTTAAATTCAAGGAGCCAGTTACTGGACCAGGCTTGTAGCCTGTCCAGGTCTCTTTGTAGTCCTGCCTGATCCTCGACTGATTTAATTCTTCTCATTAACTTCACATCATCTGCAAACAGGGACACTTCTGAGTCTATCTCTTCCGTTATGTCATTCACATATACCAAAAACAGTACAGGTCCTAGGACTGACCCTTGTGGAACCCCACTCGTCACAGGTGCCCACTCTGACACCTCGTCACGTACCATGACCCGTTGCCTCCCTGTCAGATATTCTCTGATCCATTGCATTGCCTTTCCTGTTACGTGTGCCTGATCCTCTAGCTTTTGCATTAACCTCTTGTGAGGAACTGTGTCGAACGCCTTCTTGCAGTCCAAGAAAATGCAGTCTATCCACCCCTCTCTCTCGTGTCTTACTTCTGTTACCTTGTCATAAAACTCCAGTAGGTTTGTGACACAGGATTTTCCTTCTCTGAAACCGTGCTGGTTGTCTTAATACACATACACACGAATATACATACTATAGGCGATATTATACCCCTTCCAGCGAGGCAGCTAAACAACATAGCTGGCTACAACACTTTTCAATGGTGTTGGAATCCGTTCTGGGGTACGATAGGCTTTCAACATGTAGGATCCAATCATCATTATCGACTCCCCTCTTACCGAATCTAGTTCCATCGACCGGATACGTCGGTCGGCAGCGTAATAATGGAATTGAGTCCTCTACGAGAGGCGGCGGTAATTAAAGCATAACAAAAACGAGTGACGGAATTTTTTTAAAGATTCCAGATTCAATCAAGTGATGCTGGTATCGCTTCGATTTCAGAGCTCTTTAAAAGAGCGCTCTAACTCTTTTGTCAGGGGAAACATGCAATGGAAAACAAGCTTTTGCTAAAATAAATGTTTCGCTCTGTGTAGAGCTTTATCAAGCTCTAGGGAGAGCCAGATATGACTTGATAAATCTCTACACAGAGCTAAACATAACTTGATAAAGCTCTACACAGAGCTAACCATAACTTGATAAAGCTCTACACAGAGTTAAACATAACTTGATAAAGCTCTACACAGAGCTAAACATAACTTGATAAAGCTCTACACAGAGCTAAACATAACTTTATAAAGCTCTACACAGAGCTAAACATAACTTGATAAAACTCTACACAGAGCTAAACATAACTTGATAAAGCTCTACACAGAGCTAAACATAACTTGATAAAGCTCTACACAGAGCTAAACATAACTTGATAAAGCTCTACACAGAGCTAAACATAACTTGATAAAGCTCTACACAGAGCCAAACATTGTTCCAGCATTAGCTTGTTCCAGCTCCTCCGTCTTGACTATTGTCAAAGGTTCGACATTTGGTGCCCAAAGTTTTCTGGTCATTAACTTTCCATCATCGTGGCTGGAGAGTCATTAAAAGCATTGTTAATGACGCAGTTACCATGGTTACATACCTCATACTCATCAAGAATAATTTGAAAGAATCTATATTGTTTTTTTATTATTATTATTATTATTATTATTATTATTATTATTATTATTATTATTATTATTATTATTATTATTATTATTATTATTATTATTATTATTATTATTATTATTATTATTATTATTATTATTATTGTTGTTGTTGGTGTTGTTGTTAGTACAGTATTTCGTCATCAATGTAAGGAGTTATTCACGACACTGTACACCGTGTACGTCACGTCCATATTGGAGTATGCAGCTCCAGTATGGAACCCACACCTGGTCAAGCACGTCAAGAAATTAGAGAAAGTGCAAAGGTTTGCAACAAGACTAGTCCCGGAGCTGAAGGGGTTTGTCCTACGAGGAGAGGTTAAGGGAATTCAACCTGACAACACTGGAGGACAGGAGGGATAAGGGGGTATATGATAACAACATATAAAATACTTAGAGGAATTGACAAGGTGGATAGTGACAGAATGTTTCATAGATGTGACACAGCAACAAGGGGACACAGCAACAAGGGGACACAGCAACAAGGGGACGCAGCAACAAGGGGACGCAGCAACAAGGGGACACAGCAACAAGGGGACACAGCAACAAGGGGACGCAGCAACAAGAGGACACAGCAACAAGGGGACACAGCAACAAGGGGACACAGCAACAAGGGGACACAACAACAAGGGGACACAGCAACAAGGGGACACAGCAACAAGGGGACGCAGCAACAAGGGGACACAGCAACAAGGAGACACAGCAACAAGGGGATACAGCAACAAGGGGACACAGCAACAAGGGGACACAGCAACAAGGGGACACAGCAACAAGGGGACACAGCAACAAGGGGACACAGCAACAAGGGGACACAGCAACAAGGGGACACAGCAACAAAGGGACACAGCAACAAGGGGACACAGCAACAAGGGGCCACATCAACAAGGGAACACAGCAACAAGGGGACACAGCAACAAGGGGCCACATCAACAAGGGGACACAGCAACAAGGGGACACAGCAACAAGGGGACGCAGCAACAAGGTGACACAGCAACAAGGGGACACATCAACAAGGGGACACAGCAACAAGGGGACACAGCAACAAGGGGCCACATCAACAAGGGGACACAGCAACAAGGGGACACAGCAACAAGGGGCCACATCAACAAGGGGCCACATCAACAAGGGGACACAGCAACAAGGGGACACATCAACAAGGGGACACAGCAACCAGGGGACACATCAACAAGGGGAAACAGCAACAAGGGGACACATCAACAAGGGGACACAGCAACAAGGGGACACAGCAACAAGGGGCCACATCAACAAGGGGACACAGCAACAATGGGACACAGCAACAAGGGGACACAGCAACAAGGGGACACATCAACAAGGGGACACAGCAACAAGGGGCCACATCAACAAGGGGACACAGCAATAAGGGGCCACATCAACAAGGGGCCACATCAACAAGGGGCCACATCAACAAGGGGACACATCAACAAGGGAACACAGCAACAAGGGGACACATCAACAAGGGGACACAGCAACAAGGGGACACAGCAACAAGGGAACACAGCAACAAGAGGACACAGCAACAAGGGGACACAGCAACAAGGGGACACAGCAACAAGGGGCCACAGCAACAAGGGGACACAGCAACAATGGGCCACATCAACAAGGGGACACATCAACAAGGAGACACAGCAACAAGGGGACACAGCAACAATGGGCCACATCAACAAGGGGACACATCAACAAGGAGACACAGCAACAAGGGGACACAGCAACAAGGGGACACATCAACAAGGAGACACAGCAACAAGGGGACACAGCAACAAGGGGTCACAGCTGGGAGTTGAAGACTCAGATGAGTCACAAGGATGTTAGGAAGTATTTCTTCAGTCATAGAGTTGTCAGGAAGTGTAACAACCTGGAGAGTGATGTAGTGGAGGCAGGATCCATACATAGCTTTAAGAAGAAGTATGATAAAGCTTATGGAGCAGGGAGAGAGTGGACCTAGCAGCGACCAGCGAAGAGGCGGGGCCAGGAGCTGTGACTCGACCCCTGCAACCACATATAGGTGAGTACACACACTCACACACACACACCAGCCACCCTGCTTGAAGACACACACACACACACACACACATACACACACACTCACACACACACACCAGCCACCCTGCTTGAAGACACACACACACACACATACACACACACTCACACACACACACCAGCCACCCTGCTTGAAGACACACACACACACACACACACACACGCACACACACACACACCAGCCACCCTGCTTGAAGACACACACACACAGTGTTGCTGTGACTGTGTTAGAGAGAGCAGCTCTCTCACTCTCTCACTCTCACTCACTCACTCAGTTATTCATCCTGCACTCACCACAGTGAATATACTCATATTACAAGCTGGTTACTGGTGCTATTTACCGGGAAGCGCTAAACGCACACGAGTCGAACAAAAACACGATATATCTAGAAATTTCCCCCCAAAAATGAAATATAAACTGATATCTTGAAAAAAAATAAAAAATCCAATAAAGGCCCCAGAGCTTTATTCTGACCATCAATAAAGCACCGACTTTATTGCCAGAGTCTGCAGTTGTCTTTACTGGGAAGCGCTAGGCCCGTAAGGGGTCGCTCAAGAGCCAGCTAATGTAAAGTTATCAGGTTTGATCCTAGGTGGTGGAGGGCTGCTCCGGTCCCTAGGATCAAGAGCACTAATTTTGAGTAAAAGTCGAGATCTGACTTAATATACGTCACACCAGGACTCGTCTCACCTGTTCTTAACCACAGGTAGGTTAATTAATATTATTATTATTAGTAGTAGTAGTAGTAGTGGTAGTAGTAGTAGTGGTAGTGGTGGTAGTAGTAGTAGTAGTAGTAGTGGTAGTAGTAGTGGTAGTAGTAGTAGTAGTAGTAGTAGTGGTAGTAGTAGTAGTAGTAGTGGTAGTAGTAGTGGTAGTAGTAGTAGTAGTGGTAGTAGTAGTGGTAGTAGTAGTAATAGTAGTAGTGGTAGTAGTAGTAGTGGTAGTAGTAGTAGTAGTAGTGGTAGTAGTAGTAGTGGTAGTAGTAGTAGTAGTGGTAGTAGTAGTGGTAGTAGTAGTAATAGTAGTAGTGGTAGTAGTAGTAGTGGTAGTAGTAGTAATAGTAGTAGTGGTAGTAGTAGTAGTGGTAGTAGTAGTAGTAGTAGTAGTAGTAGTAGTAGTAGTATCAGTGTGTTCCAGTGGGCAGTGTGTTCCAGTGGTCAGTGTGTTCCAGTGGTCAGTGTGTTCCAGTGGGCAGTGTGTTCCAGTGGGCAGTGTGTTCCAGTGGTCAGTGTGTTCCAGTGGTCAGTGTGTTCCAGTGGGCAGTGTGTTCCAGTGGGCAGTGTGTTCCAGTGGGCAGTGTGTTCCAGTGGGCAGTGTGTTCCAGTGGTCAGTGTGTTCCAGTGGGCAGTGTGTTCCAGTGGGCAGTGTGTTCCAGTGGGCAGTGTGTTCCAGTGGGCAGTGTGTTCCAGTGGTCAGTGTGTTCCAGTGGGCAGTGTGTTCCAGTGGGCAGTGTGTTCCAGTGGGCAGTGTGTTCCAGTGGGCAGTGTGTTCCAGTGGGTAGTGGTGAACATGAAGTTCAGTGGGGATAAGGTCCATGTGCTTAAGTACGAAAGAATATAAGAACTCAAAA
Organism: Cherax destructor; assembly: GCA_009830355.1. Lineage (NCBI taxonomy): Eukaryota > Metazoa > Arthropoda > Malacostraca > Decapoda > Parastacidae > Cherax > Cherax destructor. The sequence continues at coordinate 39,173 of WNWK01007620.1, read as the reverse complement.
TAATTTACAAGACTCAAGAGGATCATCACTTGGAACAGAATAATCACGTAAAGGACCTGGGAGTAATCATGTCAGCTGACCTTTCTTTCAAAGAACACAATAAGACAAATGTCACAACAGCCAGGAAGATGACGGAGTGGATAATGAGAACTTTCAAAACAAGAGAAATCGTGCCAATGATGACACTATTCAAATGACTTGTGCTCTCTCGCTTAGAACATTGTTCAGTGTTGACGACTCCGTCCAGGGCAGGAGATGTATCACAACTGGAACACATTCGGAGATCATTTCCATCCTATCACATTGTTGTGATCTTTGAAAGCAAGGTTTTCTGACATTATCACTCCCAGGTCCTTCACATTAATTTTTCGCTCTATTGTGTGGTTGGAACATGTTTTAAACTCCGATCCAGTTTTTGTTTCCTCTAGTTTTTCACATAAAGCCAATAAGCCATTTAAATTACTGGGACTCCTTAAAGTCCTAAATATGTACTCACTGGAGTGGAGGAGAGAGAGATACATGATAATATATACCTGGAAAGTACTCGAGGGCCTGGTTCCAAACCTGCACACTGCCATAACAACGTACTGGAGTGAGATACATGGAAGTGTAAAATAAACCCAGTGAAAAAATCTCCGTGGTTCTCCTTAGACATTTTTATGCCTGTATATGTATATGTCTAGTAATGCCTAGGCCTCTACAGGAGCTGTGATTCGACCCCTGCAACCACAAGTAGGTGAGCACACACACACACACACACACACAAAACATTAGCAGGTGCGGTCAACACTGACACAACCACCAATATCAGTGTTTTATTAATAAACACTAGAGGAAAAAAACTGAAATAAATGGAAGAGTCTGGCAACGACAGGTGTGGGGGGTGCAGGTATTGCCATCTGTTGAGTTGTTGTTATTATTATTACGTATTATTATATTATTATTATTATTATTATTATTATTATTATTATTATTATTATTATTATTATTATTATTATTATTATTATTATTATTATTATCAAAAATAGTAGCAGTAGTAGTAATAGTAAGGGAGAATAAAAGACTAAGAGTGACTATCCTCTATAATACAGTAACAATATTGTATTAAATACTGTCAGGTGGACCCAGCTGTAACTGTCACTGTTGCTGTCACTGTTACTGCTGCTGTCACTGTTACTGGTGTCACTGTCACTGCTGTCACTGTCCCTGCTGTCACTGTTACTGATGTCACTGTCACTGCTGTCACTGTTACTGCTGTCACTGCTGTCACCTGTCACTGCTGTCATTGTTACTGCTGTCACTGTCACTGCTGTCACCTGTCACTGCTGTCACCTGTCACTTCTGTCATTGTTACTGCTGTCACTGCTGTCACTGTCACTGCTGTCACTTACTGCTGTCACTGTCACTGCTGTCACTGTTACTGATGTCACTCTCACTGCTGTCACTGTCCCTGCTGTCATTGTTACTGATGTCACTGTCACTGCTGTCACCTGTCCCTGCTGTCACTGTTACTGATGTCACTGTCACTGCTGTCACTGTTACTGCTGTCACTGTCACTGCTGTCACCGGTCACTGCTGTCATTGTTACTGCTGTCACTGTCACTGCTGTCACTGTCACTGCTGTCACTTACTGCTGTCACTGCTGTCACTGTTACTGCTGTCATTGTCATTGCTGTCACCGGTCACTGCTGTCATTGTTACTGCTGTCACTGTCACTGCTGTCACTGCCACTGCTGTCACTGTCACTGTCACTGCTGTCACTTACTGCTGTCACTGCTGTCACTGTCCCTGCTGTCACTGTCCCTGCTGTCACTGTTACTGCTGTCACTGTCTCTACTGTCACTGTTACTGCTGTCACTGTCACTGCTGTCACTGTTACTGTTGTCACTGTTACTGCTGTCACTGTCTCTGCTGTCACTGTTACTGCTGTCACTGTCCCTGCTGTCACTGTTATTGTTGTCACTGTTACTGCTGTCACTGTCACTGTTACTGCTGTCACTGTCACTGTTACTGCTGTCACTGTCACTGCTGTCACTGTCATTGATGTCCCTGTTACTGCTGTCACTGTCAATGCTGTCACTGTCATTGTTACTGCTGTCACTGATGTCACTGTTACTGCTGTCACTGCTGTCACTGTTACTGCTGTCACTGTCACTGCTGTCACTGTTACTGCTGTCTCTGTCACTGCTGTCACTGTTACTGCTGTCACTGTCATTGTTACTGCTGGTGTAACTTTCCATCTGAATGGAACTTCCGCAGGAGTGACCTTAATGCTCCACTTTTAAAACAGAACCTGGCGTTTTATCCTGGTGTTTTTATCCTGTGTTTTATCCTGGTGTTTTAAACCTGTGTTTTATCCTGGTGTTTTAAACCTGTGTTTTATCCTGGTGTTTTAAACTCTGGTTCCTAATTAACTAACTTCCTAATTTATTAGGTTCTTAATCCACTAAGTTCTTAACCCACAGTCACTAGGTATCACTGGCACTAGGTGCCACTGGCACTATGTACCACTGGCACTAGGTGCCACTGACACTAGGTACCACTGACACTAGGTACCACTGACACTAGGTACCACTAGCACTAGGTACCACTGACACTAGGTACCACTGGCACTAGGTACCACTGACACTAGGTACCACTGGCAATAGGTACCACTGACACTAGGTACCACCGGCACTTGGTACTACTGACACTAGGTGCCACTGACACTAGGTACCACTGACACTAGGTACCACTGACACTAGGTACCACTGACACTAGGTGCCACTGACACTAGGTACCACTGACACTAGGTGCCACTGACACTAGGTACCACTGACACTAGGTACCACTGACACTAGGTGCCACTGACACTAGGTGCCACTGACACTAGGTACCACTGACACTAGGTACCACTGACACTAGGTACCACTGACACTAGGTACCACTGACACTAGGTACCACCGTCACTAGGTACCACCGGCACTAGGTACCACTGACACTAGGTACCACTGACACTAGGTACCACCGTCACTAGGTACCACCACCGGCACTAGGTACCACTGACACTAGGTACCACCGTCACTAGGTACCACCGGCACTAGGTACCACTGACACTAGGTACCACCAGACACGAAAGTCATCTAGTAAGTGGAGTGTAATATAATTTTAGCAACAAAAGTTAAATGTTACCTTATAACCCATTACCTTAATTATTTTTTCCATTTAATAATTGAGATGAGGATATATATATATATTTTATATATATATATATATATATATATATATATATATATATATATATATATATATATATATGTTAGTGTAGGGCAGTACTTTATTCATAGAGGTAGACTCTAGAAGGAAGGAAGAGGAGGAGGAAGAGGAGGAGGAAGAGGAGGAGGAAGAGGACGAGGAAGAGGAGGAGGAAGAGGAGGAGGAAGAGGAGGAGGAGAAAGAGTGTTGTGTGTCTTGTACGACACTGATGGACTCTGGAGGAAATAGTGTTCTTAGTATTGTGTCCAGTCGTGTTGATTACTGCCACCACTACTGCCACTGCCACCACTACTGCCACTGCCACCACTACTGCCACTGCAACCACTACTGCCACTGCCACCACTACTGCACTGCCACCACTACTGCCACTGCCACCACTACTGCCACTGCCACCACTACCCTGCCACTGCCACCACTACTGCCACTGCCACCACTACTGCCACTGCCACCACTACTGCCACTGCCACCACTACTGCCACTGCCACCACTACTGCCACTGCCACCACTACTGCCACTGCCACCACTACTGCCACTGCCACCACTACTGCCACTGCCACCACTACTGCCACTGCCACCACTACTGCCACTGCCACCACTACTGCCACTCCACCACTACTGCCACCTGCCATCCACTACTGCCACTGCCACCACTACTGCCACTGCCACCACTACTGCCACTGCCACCACTACTGCCACTGCCACCACTCGCCACTGCCACCACTACTGCCACTGCCACCACTACTGCCACTGCCACCACTACTGCCACTGCCACCCTGCCACTGCCACACTGCCACTGCCACACTACTGCCACTGCCACCACTACTGCCACTGCCACCACTACTGCCACTGCCACCACTACTGCCACTGCCACCACTACTGCCACTGCCACCACTACTACCACAGCCACCACTACTGCCACTCCCACCACTACTGCCACTGCCACCACTACTGCCACTGCCACCACTACTGCCACTGCCACCACTACTCCACGCCACCACTACTGCCACTCACCACTCTGCCACCACCTACTGCCACTGCCACCACTACTGCCACTCCACCACTACTGCCACTCCCTACGCCTACTGCCACTCACTGCTCACCACTACTGCCACTGCCACCACTACTGCCACTGCCACCACTACTGCCACTGCCACCACTACTGCCACTGCCACCACTACTGCCACTGCCACCACTACTGCCACTGCCACCACTACTGCCACTGACACCACTACTCCCCTCACCACTACGCCACTGCCCCCCTACTGCCACTGCCACCACTACTGCCCACACTCTGCCACTCCACACTGCCACTGCCACCACTACTGCCACTGCCACCACTACTGCCACAGCCACTACTACTGCCACTGCCACCACTACTGCCACTGCCACCACTACTGCCACTGCCACCACTACTGCCACTCCCACCACTACTGCCACTTCCACCACTACTGCCACTGCCACCACTACTGCCACTGCCACCACTACTGCCACTGCCACCACTACTGCCACTGCCACCACTACTGCCACTGCCACCACTACTGCCACTGCTACCACTACTGCCACTCCCAAAACTACTGCCACTGCCACCACTACTGCCACTGCCACCACTACTGCCACTGCCACCACTACTGCCACTCCCACCACTACTGCCACTCCCACCACTACTGCAACTCCCACCACTACTGCCACTCCCACCACTACTGCCACTGCTGCCACCACTAGCTGCTTCCTCCACTACTATCACCACGACTACGGCTACTACCACAACTACCAATAGTACTAATACTATTACGATCACCAATGTATATATATATATATATATATATATATATATATATATATATATATATATATATATATATATATATATATATATATATATATATATAGTGTGTGTGTGTGTGTGTGTGTGTGTGTGTGTATTTCCCTCAGGCAAAGATTTAGGATCAATATGAAGTGAGAAACATGACTGTCCTTCTTAAGAAAGTGACCAAACTTCTGAGCACTTTCCTCCCTTCTCACACTGACACTGGAGGGAATTCCTCTGTCTCCTGGTACCTTTCACACACACACACACACACACACACACACACACACACACACACTGGCAGAGTACAAGCTAGGCGGACAAAGGCTACAAACCTCGGCAAAGGAGAAAGACCTTGGAGTGAGTATAACGCCAAGCACGTCTCCGGAGGCACACATCAACCAGATAACTGTGGCAGCATATGGGCGACTGGCAAACCTAAGGTTAGCGTTCCGTTACCTTAACAAGGAATCGTTCAAGACACTGTACACCGTGTACGTCAGGCCCATACTAGAATATGCAGCACCAGTCTGGAACCCACACCTGGTCAAGCACATAAAGAAATTAGAGAAAGTGCAAAGGTTTGCGACAAGGTTAGTTCCACAACTCAGGGGTCTGTCCTATGAAGAAAGGTTGAGGGAAATAGGACTAACAACACTGGAGGAAAGAAAGGTCAGAGGAGACATGATAACGACATACAAAATACTGCGGGGAATTGACAAGGTAGACAGTGACAGGATGTTCCAGAGAGGGAACACAGAAACAAGAGGACGCAACTGGAAGCTGAAGACTCAGATGAGTCAAAGGGATGTTAGGAAGCATTTCTTCAGCCACAGAGTAGTCAGGAAGTGGAATAGTCTAGAAAAAGATATAGTGGAGGCAGGAACCATACATAGTTTTAAGACAAGGTATGATAAAGCTCATGGAGCAGGGAGAGCAGAGACCCAGTAGCAGACAGCGAAGAGGCGGGGCCAGGAGCTGAGTCTCGACCCCTGCAACCACAATTAGGTGAGTACACACAACTTTGGAGAATGGCTCTAGCAGCGACCAGCAAAGGGAGAGAGACAGAGAGAGAGACAGATAGAGAGACAGAGGCAGCTGGAACTACAAACTGTGAGATAGTGGAGAAGAGAAGGGTAAACACTTGTAAATATTATCTCTCAGTCCACAGCAGGATTCGAACCTACACAGTCGCCAGCAAAGTACGTAGTACTTACGCCACCTGGTTGAGTGGCGTATGTAATGCGTACTGTGCACTGAGAGATAATGTTTATAAATGTGTCTTTATGTATGTGTTAGTGTGTCTCATCAATTAATTTCTGATGTGTCACTCTGAAAGATGTATATTTTGAGAGTGTGTATGGTAAGCCAGGTCCCATGACCAGACTTGACTCACTGGTCCTATGACCAGACTTGACTCACTGGTCCCATGACCAGACTTGACTCACTGGTCCCATGACCAGACTTGACTCACTGGTCCCATGACCAGACTAACACCGCTGCCAGTGTAAATATTCACAGTTTTCCTGATTAAACCTGTACTCCCTGGAACGCAGGCGTGAGAGATACATTATTATATACACTTGGAAAATTCTCGAGGGATTAGTACCAAACTTGCACACGAGAGTCACTCCCTACGAAAGCAAAAGACTCGGCAGGCGATGTAACATCCCCCCAATGAAAAGCAGGGGTGCCACTAGCACGTTGAGAGACAACACAATAAATGTCAGAGGCCCAAGACTGTTCAACTGCCTCCCAGCATACATAAGGGGGATTACTAATAAACCCCTAGCTGTCTTCAAGCAGGCACTGGACAGGCACCTAAAGTCGGTACCTGACCAGTCAGGCTGTGGTTCGTACGTTGGACTGCGTGCGGCCAGCATTAACAGCCTGGTTGATCAGGCCCTGATCCAATATGAGGCCTGGTCACAGACCGGGCCGCAGGGGCGTTGACCCCTGGAACTCTCTCCAGGTATACTCCAGGTATTAACAAAGTGACACTGGGACTTTCAGGTGCCAGTGTCAGCTTCATACTTAAACCTTCAACTTTGTTTATACGTGTAACTGGAGAAGGAATCGCTGCTGCCCTCGTCAGGAGACATTATCTGAGACTTTAATCTGGCGAGAGGAGGGATTGAGGGGTGCCAGCTCTATGATGGTGGCACTGTAAGACTCTGTAAGAGTAAGTGAAGGCACTGCAGGCAGTGATACTCTTGTAGAGTACTGCAACCAGGGACATTAGTGGAGAACTGCAGCCAGTGGCACTCTAGTTAAGCACTGCAGGCAGTGACACTCTGGTGGAGCACTGCAGGCAGGGACACACTAGTGGAGCACTGCTACCAGTGGCAGTCTAGTGGAGCACTGCAGCCAGTGGCACTCTAGTGGAGCACTGTAGGCAGTGGCACTCTAGTGGAGCACTGTTAGAGGGATTATACAGGAGGCAGCCAGACTCTTCAACCTGGTTATTATTCAACACAACACAACCAGGTGTCACCACCTTCACACTGACCTGTCATCTCTCACTACCTCTCTCATCTCTCCCACCTCTCTCATCTGTCCCCACCTCTCTCATCTCTCCCATCTCTCTCCTCTCTCCCCACCTCTCTCATCTCTCCCACCTCTCTCATCTCTCCCCACCTCTCTCATCTCTCCCCACCTCTCTCATCTCTCCCCACCTCTCTCATCTCTCCCCACCTCTCTCATCTCTCCCCACAGTTCCTTGATAATGTGAGAAATCACGAAAGATGTTTGTAAGTTCACTATTTGTTTTCACAGTGGTTGTTCTGCATACTGTAATATCATCTCGTTTGTTTCATTCCATCTATCTCATTCCATCATTCCATCTATCTCATTCCATCTATCTCATCACACTGACCTCCAGATTGGGACACAATTGCCATCTTTTCGATACGAATAAAGTACCATCTTCAACTCGCTGAGAAAGGTACCTAGTATCAGTAGACCTTGTTGACGACACTGTCTTGAAGATTAAGACATTTGCAAAGTTGGGTGTCTATATTGACGAAACGTTTCGCCCACACAGTAGGCTTCTTCATATACAGAGGCAGCAGTAGTAATTAAATATGGATGATATAATCAGTCCATCAACCTTGGAGAAAAAGTATTTGAGGGGGTCAGTCCCTCAGCCTGGCTGGTATTTTAGACCAGTTTCGACGCTGTCTGTGTTACAATACTTTGTTTCCGCATGTGAAGACGTTTCGCCCTTTGTAGAGCTTTGTAGACCCTTGTGTTAGTAGACAGACTTTAAACCCCATTAACCAGCCAAATAAAAGGTGTGGCCAGGAGCTGTACTAACCACATATTCAGTTTAAATGCCCAGTGCAGCCTAAAAACTGAAACCACCTTCAGAAAGCCAGTGAGAGAGGGGGGGGGTTGGCACCGTGAGTGACACCAGGTTTTAAAGATCGCAGGATACAGACGTGAGCATTAACGAGACACAAACCCAATTGTTAGACTTCACTGTGAGACACTGCAAGACACTGTAAGACACTGCAAGACACTGTAAGACACTGTAAGACACTGCAAGACACTGTAAGACACTGCAAGACACTGCAAGACACTGTAAGACACTGTAAGACACTGTAAGACACTGCAAGACACTGCAAGACACTGTAAGACACTGTAAGACACTGTAAGACACTGTAAGACACTGCAAGACACTGCAAGACACTGAAAGACACTGTAAGACACTGTAAGACACTGCAAGACACTGTAAGACACTGTAAGACACTGTAAGACACTGTAAGACACTGTAAGACACTGTAAGACACTGCAAGACACTGCAAGACACTGCAAGACACTGTAAGACACTGTAAGACACTGCAAGACACTGTCTTCCATTATCATGGTAGTTTTAATCAAGGCTGGAGACTCATCCGTAAATTTCAATTTTCCTCTAATTTTTATTAAAGAATTTGAAATGTTGGAGGAATGACGATAATAATAATGATAATAGTAATAATAATGATACTACTACTAATAATATTAATAATATTATTAATAATAATAATAATAATAATAATAATAATAATAATAATAATTATAATAATAATAATAATAATAATAATAATAATAATAATAATATTAATAATAATAATAATAATCATAAACAGTATATGTGTGTGTGTACTCACCTAATTGTGGTTGCAGGGGTCGATTCACAGCTCCTGGCCCCACCTTTTTGCTGGTGTGTGTGTAATATACCACAAGCTGCAGGTATAATCTAGTAGATATACCTGGTATACTCTCTTAAATATACCTGGTATACTTCCTGCTAGGTGAACAGTGACAGCAGGTGTAAGGTGACTAACACTCAGGTACCTACTTACTGCTAGGTGAACAGTGACAGCAGGTGTAAGGTGACTAACACTCAGGTACCTACTTACTGCTAGGTGAACAGTGACAGCAGGTGTAAGGTGACTAACACTCAGGTACCTACTTACTGCTAGGTGAACAGTGACAGCAGGTGTAAGGTGACTAACACCCAGCTTCTGAATCACCTGGGTATCGAACCCCAGGCCCCTTCGACTGTCAGATGAACCCTACCATAAGGTCCACTTCCCACTGGAATAAAATACCATTCCCGACCGAACTGAAGAAAAAAATCATATCAGAATATATTAAAAAAAAAATCGCTCTCAGATTCAAATTGAATTTTGAAAAAAAATAATTTTTTTTCGTAAAATTATTCATTGCTCGTTCATATTTTTTTTTTTTTTGGGGGGGGGGACACACGAATGAATTAGTATTAGTGTCAGTACGTACCTTCACGTGTCTGCAGGGGGTCGAGACACAGCTCCTGGGCTGGTTTCTTCTCTTACTGACAGGTCTTGTGTAAGAATTTATTGAGGTAGGACAATTTTGGAGTGTTTAAAAAGCTTTCGTGAGCTTTAAAGAGCTTTTAAGAGCTTTAAAGAGCTTATAAGGTATTCAAGGAGCTTTAAAGAGTTTTTAAGAGCTTTAAAGAGCTTCTAAGGTATTCAAGGAGCTTTAAAGAGCTTTTAAGATCTTTTAAGACTTTTTTGAAAGCTTTTTCAGAACATTAAAGACCTTTAAAGAGCTTTTAACAGCTTTCAGCAACCTTTCCCAACTTTCTCTAGGCTTTCAGCTTCAAAGCTTGCCCAAGCTTCCCTGCAATGAGCTGAAGAAACCAGCTTTAAAGCATAAAGCTGACCTTGTGAGAATGTAACCTTGATCCCAGACATCTCTGTAAATCTGTAAACAAACACAGTAAACAAATCTGTAAACAAACACAGTAAACAAATCTGTAAACAAACACAGTAAACAAATCTGTAAACAAACACAGTAAACAAATCTGTAAACAAACACAGTAAACAAATCTGTAAACAAACACAGTAAACAAATCTGTAAACAAACACAGTAAACAAATCTGTAAACAAACACAGTAAACAAATATGTAAACAAACACTCCATCTCTCTGTAAATCTGTAAATAATATACAGTTTGTGTGTGAGTGTACTCACCTATTTGTGGTTGCAGGGGTCGAGTGTGTGTGTGTGTGAGTGTGTGTATTAGAAACAGAGAGAGAGAAAGAGAGAGAGAGAGAGAGAGAGAGAGAGAGAGAGAGAGAGAGAGAGAGAGAGAGAGAGAGAGAGAGAGAGAGAGAGAGAGAGAGAGAGAGAGAGAGAGAGATACTCAACAAATGTTGCTGACCTTTTGATAAAAGGCTTATGGCTTAGGCAACCAGCCTACGCAAGCAATACGCACACAGGCAACACACACACACCACACACACGCAGACAATACACGCTCAGGCAACACACACTCAGGCAACACACACTCAGGCAACACACACTCAGGCAACACACACTCAGGCAACACACACTCAGGCAACACACACTCAGGCAACACACACTCAGGCAACACACACGCAGGCAACACACACGCAGGCAACACACACGCAGGCAACACACACTCAGGCAACACACACTCAGGCAACACACACTCAGGCAACACACACTCAGGCAACACACACTCAGGCAACACACACTCAGGCAACACACACTCAGGCAACACACACGCAGGCAACACACACGCAGGCAACACACACGCAGGCAACACACACGCAGGCAACACACACGCAGGCAACACACACTCAGGCAACACACACGCAGGCAACACACACTCAGGCAACACACACGCAGGCAACACACACTCAGGCAACACACACTCAGGCAACACACACGCAGGCAACACACACTCAGGCAACACACACGCAGGCAACACACACTCAGGCAACACACACTCAGGCAACACACACGCAGGCAACACACACTCAGGCAACACACACGCAGGCAACACACACTCAGGCAACACACACGCAGGCAACACACACTCAGGCAACACACACGCAGGCAACACACACTCAGGCAACACACACGCAGGCAACACACACTCAGGCAACACACACTCAGGCAACACACACGCAGGCAACACACACTCAGGCAACACACACGCAGGCAACACACACTCAGGCAACACACACTCAGGCAACACACACGCAGGCAACACACACTCAGGCAACACACACGCAGGCAACACACACTCAGGCAACACACACTCAGGCAACACACACGCAGGCAACACACACTCAGGCAACACACACGCAGGCAACACACACGCAGGCAACACACACTCAGGCAACACACACGCAGGCAACACACACTCAGGCAACACACACGCAGGCAACACACACGCAGGCAACACACACTCAGGCAACACACACGCAGGCAACACACACGCAGGCAACACACACTCAGGCAACACACACGCAGGCAACACACACTGATACACGACAGGAGTGACTTAAGTCTGACAACAGTAGAAGTAGTGGAGTGGTCAGTTTGAGGGAATCAGTCCCTCGGTCTTAAAGAAGTAGGGACTGACCCTTTCCCCCTCAAAATTACTTCTTTAAAGCTGAGGGACTGACCCCCCTCAAAACCTTTCCTTCAAAACTAAGGGACTGACCACCTCATATTTACATATCCACTGCTGTATTAAGGTGTAGGACTGAGGAAGCCTGTTGAGCGGGCGAAACGTTTCCAGGGTAAAGACACCAACTGTTGCACATATGTCTTACTTGCCTTGAATCATGCAATAGACGGTACTATTGTCTTGGTGGGGAGAAGAGGGCAGGGGGAGGGAGAGGGAGGGGAGGGGGCGAAAGGGGAGGGGGTAAAACATGCGACATGTTGCCATGGATCGATGCTCAGAGATGCGCTGTTGGTATGTTTTGTAGGGTGCTGGGAGAGTGCTGGGAGAGTGCTGGGAGAGTGCTGGGGCAGTGGTGGCGCTGGGAGAGTACTGAGAGAGTCCTGGGAGAGTGCTGGGAGAGTGCTGGGAGAGTGCTGGGGGCAGTGATGGTGCTGGGAGAGTGCTGAGGCAGTGGTGGTGCTGGGAGAGTGCTGAGAGAGTCCTGGGAGAGTGCTGGGGCAGTGATGGTGCTGGGAGAGTGCTGAGGCAGTGGTGGTGCTGGGAGAGTGCTGGGGCAGTGGTGGTGCTGGGAGAGTGCTGGGGGCAGTGATGGTGCTGGGAGAGTGCTGAGAGCAGTGATGGTGCTGGGAGAGTGCTAGGGGCAGTGATGGTGCTGGGAGAGTGCTGGGGCAGTGGTGGTGCTGGGAGAGTGCTGGGGCAGTGATGGTGCTGGGAGAGTGCTGAGGCAGTGGGGGTGCTGGGAGAGTGCTGGGGCAGTGGTGGTGCTGGGAGAGTGCTGGGGGCAGTGATGGTGCTGGGAGAGTGCTAGGGGCAGTGATGGTGCTGGGAGAGTGCTGGGGCAGTGGTGGTGCTGGGAGAGTGCTGGGGGCAGTGATGGGGCTGGGAGAGTGCTGGGGGAAGTGATGGGGCTGGGAGAGTGCTGGGGGCAGTGATGGGGCTGGGAGAGTGCTGGGGGCAGTGATGGTGCTGGGAGAATGCTGGGGCAGTGATGGGGCTGGGAGAGTGCTGGGAGACTGCTGAGGCAGTGGTGATGCAGGGAGAGTGCTGGGGGCAGTGGTGGTGCTGGGAGAGTGCTGAGGCAGTGGTGGTGCCGGGAGAGTGCTGAGGCAGTGGTGGTGCTGGGAGAGTGCTGGGGGCAGTGGTGGTGCTGGGAGATTGCTGGGGGCAGTGGTGGTGCTGGGAGAGTGCTGAGGCAGTGGTGGTGCTGGGAGAGTGCTGGGGCAGTGGTGGTGCTTGGAGATTGCTGGGGGCAGTGGTGGTGCTGAGAGAGTGCTGGGGGCAGTGGTGGTGCTGAGAGAGTGCTGGGGGCAGTGGCGGTGCTGAGAGAGCGGGTTGGGAGAGTGGTGACTGCAGTGGTGGTGCTGGGAGCAGTGGTAGTGCTAAGAAGGGTTGAGGGATTCTGAGAGCAGTGTTAGTGTTAGGAAGAGATGCTGAGAGGAGTAGTAGCACTAGAAAGGGATGCTGAGAAGGGGTCAGTCTCTCAGTGAGGGACTGACCCCTTAAAACTACATCTTCAAGGGTGATGGACTGATTACATCGTCTTTACATCTCTACTGCTAACTCTTCTGTACGCGACTGAAGACGCCTACTGTGTAGGCGACACGTTTAGCAATAAAGATACCTAATTGTTGGACTTGTCTTACTTATCAGGGTAAAATAGGCTAGGACCCTGTCTACTTTAACAACAGACCGGACAGTACTAGGCAAGTCAGGAAGTACTACCAGTAACACGTACCTGGGGACAGTACTAGGCAAGTCAGTCACCCTTCCCTAGTAGTGGGAAGTACCAGTAACAAGTACCTGGGGACAGTAATAGGCAAGTCAGTCACCCTTCCCTAGTAGTGGAAAGTACCAGTAACAAGTACCTGGGACAGTACTAGACAAGTCAGTCACCCTTCCCCAGTAGTAAGAAATACCAGTAACATGTACCTGGGGACAGTACTAGGCAAGTCAGGAAGTACTACCAGTAACACGTACCTGGGGACAGTACTAGGCAAGTCAGTCACCCTTCCCTAGTAGTGGGAAGTACCAATAACAAGTACCTGGGGGCAGTACTAGGCAGGTCAGTCACCCTTCCCTAGTAGTGGTAAGTACCAGTAACATGTACCTGGGGACAATACTAGGCAAGTCAGTCAC